>VZTL01054473.1:15012-39658 GCA_013400535.1 Scopus umbretta
TTTTAACAGTAGTACTGATTCAGTTAGTCAGCTGGGCTACCTTGAAGTTATTAGCCCTGGTATTGAAATATGTGCAGTAGCAGTAACATTAAAATGGATTGCCTAATATTGCAGTAGTGTAGGAAGAGGAAGTTCTGATTTGCTGTTGTCAATTTTTCTCTCTCCCAGTGAGTTCAATGGGACAAGAGACCTCTACTGAATGCATTTCTATAGAGTTTCTCTTCAGAGTTCCTAGGTGCCTTAGATCTAAGGCAGCGAGAATAGTGGCAGATGGTTCTCTTACCAGAGAGGCAGTGGAGGCAGGTCTTTTTAAGTGTCAGGGTGAGATAGTTGGAAGGCTTGTACTTGGTATTTTCTAACTTCCTCTTGTGATTAAAAGTTGGATCCATAAGCCACGTTTAATATTTCTAAAGCTGATGGAGAAAGTGGTGGAGAAGGGAGGTGGTATTTGATGCTCAGTGAAACAGAACTATTTTGACAAGAATTCTCCTGGCCTTTTTAAAGGGGTTGACATGATCTGTATTTGATTTGAATATTACAAATTGATTGAGAGCTGCGAACTTAAGCATATAATTATGTATATAATCCAGAACAGGAAGAGGTGCTTTGGCTATGCTGACCAGGGTCAGAAGCAGTGTATAAAGAATGGAGAAGCTAGATAGCTTAGAAGATATGTTGGTTTTGTCCGGGATAGAGTTAATTTTCTTCATAGTAGCTAGTATGGGGCTATGTTTTGGATTTGTGCTGAAGACAGTGTTGATAACACAGGGATGTCTTCATTACTACTGAGCAGTGCTTACACAGTCAAGGCCTTTTCTGCTTCCCACCCCACCCCACCAGCGAGTAGGCTGAGGGTGCACAAGAAGCTGGGAGGCAACACAGCCGGGACAGCTGACCCCAACTGACCAGAGGGATATTCCACACCGTATGATGTCATGCTTAGCATATAAAGCTGGGGGAAGAAGAAGGAAGCGGGCAGACGTTCAGAGTTAGGGCATCTTGTCTTCCTAAGTAACCTGCTTTCCTGGAGATGGCTGAACATCTGCCTGCCACAGAGAAGTGGTGAATGAATTCCTTGTTTTGCTTTGCTCGTGTGCGCGGCTTTTGCTTTACATATTAAACTGTCTTTATCTCAACCCACGAGTTTTCTCACTTTTACTCTTCTGAATCTCTCCCCCATCCCACCGGGGACCACGGGGAAGTGAGCAAGTGGCTGCGTGGTGCTTAGTTGCCAGCTGGGGATAAACCACAACAGAATAGTTATATGGACTCTTATCTGTGTTATGAAGCAAAAGCTTTATCTTTGTTATGGTGCAAAACCTGGCAGTCTCACTTACTACATAGTCTGTATTTCAGACTGGCAAGTGGCTCTTGCTCCCAAATGGGATCAAACCTCAATCCCCCCACCAAAACGAAACCAAAACAGCAGCAGCCTGCCAGGGCTGTACATCCTGTATATTGGTACTTCCTGCTGCCTGCACACACTGTAGGAAGCAAGAATGATCCATGACTTTCTCTGTCCATTTCACTTGGTACAGTTTTCTATACTCCTTGTTAAGTTGAGAGAACTGAAAGAGCTAAGCATTGAAACTATGATATCAAGACAGCCTCTCTCTACTGAAGTACTTCTGATTGCATGTATTTATTTTGGGTTATTCTACATGATGTGATACCTTTTATAGCCACATTGTTGCACTACTGTTACTGACAAATGAAATCAACTTTTGTTTGTGTTTAGAACCAAATCCTGATGTGAAATGAGTACAGACTTCCACAAACTCCTTTTTGACATTTCTGAGGCTTTGGTCACGGATGAACTGGAGGCTCTGAAGTTCCTCAGCCTGGAGCACATCCCCATGAGGAAGCTGGAAGCCATTCAGGAGCCCAAGGCCTTCTTCAAAGCACTGCAGGAGAAAGACATGATCAAGAAGGGGAACCTGTCCTTCCTGAAGGAGCTGCTCTACCGGATCAATCGGATCGACCTGCTGGCTGCCCAGCTGGGCTCCAGCCGAGAGGAGCTGGCGAGAGAGCTTCAGATCCCAGGCAGGGCAAAGGTGTCAGCCTACAGGTAAGCACAGAAGCAGTAAACCTTTGCATGCAAAATGTACAATCTTGTTGTCTACTGTCTTGTTTTCTGTCCACACTGTTGTCTTATGAATATCCCAGCATAATTGTATTTATTACAGCATGACTACCTGCCATTGTGAATTTTACATTTTGCAGTTCAGATGTCTAATTTTGGTGCTTACTTCTCATGACTTTCTTAATCAGTCTTTCTCTATTCTTTATTGCCAGGCAACTGCTATATGGAATTGCAGAGGACTTGAGTCCAGAAGATGTCAAGAACGTGAAGTTCCTGCTCCAAAAAACAATACCAAAGAACAAGCTCCAGGATAATACTGTATGCAAAGTGATCTTTATAAATTTATTGCAAGGCTAGTTCAAAGTCTGCTAGTTCTTGTAAGAAAGTCTTATTTGTATTCTGGCACCTACAGGAAAATTAGGAGATTTTCCTCCAACTTGGTGGACTATTGAGCTTTAAAAAACCAAAATTAGCCCCAAACACCTTTTCTGTAACAGAAAACATAAAATGGCACAGCTAAATGACTTATCAGCAATTCATCTGAACACAGAGACACAACAGGTTGCCATGTTGTTACCCACATCAGTGCTTTGCACTGCTGAAACAAAGCAGAATAACCTGGCCATAGGCAATTTCTAATAATCCTGTCTAATCTTAGTGATGTGTTTCTTCAGTTGCATTGCATCCTGACCCTTGTTTTAATGAGGTTTGGAGGAAAAAGAAATTGGTCTTTAGCTGGGCAGTCTCTGGGAATGAAGATGTTGTCTTCTGCTCTGTCCAGAAGTGCCTGATACTGCAGTTATTGAAGGTTATGTGTTTTTGTTTTACCAGTCAATGTTGGAGGTGTTGCTGGCAATGGAAAGAAATGGGACAATTAAAGACGACAACTTGACAGTGTTGAAAGATATATTACAGAGAGTTAGACCTGATTTAAAGAAAAGAATTGATATCTATGAAGAAAAAAAAAAAGGTAAATTATTTAATCATCTGTTTAAGAGTAGAGCTGGTATTTTTGTGGCTCCATCCTTGGCAGCTTAGGAGTCCAGAGATAAGAAAGAGACCTTACAGCATCCTAGGATAGGCAGAGCGGCTGTTGATACCTGTGGTCTGAATTTTTCTGCTACTTCATTATCCCATCATACCTTCTTGTATCTCTCCTTGAAATACATTCTGTGCCTTGTAAATGGTCTGCTTCTCCCTCCTCTTTGCCTTAAATGCAGTTTTTCTCTTCAGGAAACAATGTAGTGCTGGTTTTGGAGCAGGATAGCTTTTCAGTCACTGAAACAGACTGGAGGTGATCGTTGCCTTGGGGAAACTTGTACTGGGAGATAGCATTATTTTCTGTTAGCCAGGCTGTTTGCTCTTAGTCAAAGGAAAAATCCTTGGATACCAGGTTCTTGGCTAAAGTGTAGCCATTAGCTTTCTGTACCAGATGTGAAATTTCAAGGACTTCAGTATATCTGGGCTGTTGCAGCTGAGGTGGTAACTTGAAACACCACAACTGGGCCTTACTCTTTGGGAAACAGGATGTGTCAACCACCAACAACAGAGACCTATTAGTTTTTTTCCGCAGAACCTCCTTTTGGATGACTTGGGATGTGTGTTTCCTTAGACATATCTACACAGCCCATGCAGTTCCCTGCAGAGATACTGACCAGTTTCCCAAGCATGTCTTTGTGCTGCTGACCTGTGCTTGTGTCTCTAAAAAAGCAGAAGAAAATCGCCAAGGGTGGCTAGTGTAAGCAAGCCCTGTGTCAGGGGAACGGTTTTTTAGTAGTATTATTATTTTGTCCCCCTTGGTAAGTAGAAAAAGAGCATGTCTTATAGATCTTGTTGCCCTGACAATTAAATTCCATTTAAACACATCTGTGTAACTTGTAAAAGGAGTACTGTGATTTATTTCCTTGGTTAGAGGTATGGGCTTGATGATTTCTTCACTTATTTCAGGCAGTTGTATTCAAAGAAGTGTTTTGTTGCTTTGAGGAGATCTTCCATTGTGCTGGTATTCTGCATTGTTGGTGTATCCACCCAAACAGTGAAGTTCTGGAGGAGAGACAATGGCCTCAGAAATAAATGAACTGTAGTGTACCACTGTACAGAAATGGGTCTCCTCTTTCATTTATTTATCCCATAGTGGAGATGCTAGTGAATGGCTTGCCTGGGGTGACTACTCACATTCAGCCTTTATTATCTGGATCTTGCTACCAGTAAAAAAGCAGAGAAGAAGTGGAGCACAGCTCTGCACAGCTTCAATAACCAGCAGCCTGTGAAACTGGAACCCTGCTTGGCCCGGCTCTACAAAATAATGGTGTCTCAGTGATGTGGAAATCACCTTCTAGTTCACTCCTTGCACTGTTTTTGAGTGTTGACATATGCACAGTGGAAGATTTATCTTTTTAGTCCTAAAATGTTCTGTTTACTTCTCCCTCTTAGAAAATGATTCTAGAGAAAAACTTCACTATCCAGTGTCTGTGTCTGTGCATCCAGCAGGACAAGGAGCAGAGGGCGAGACGCCACAGCTGGTGAGAAATACCTCAAGATTATCTTTAAAGCATTTATCCAACTCCTGGAACAGGGGAGCATAAATTCTTAAGATTAAGCAGGTGGAGGACCTGAAAGGGAGGGGTTCTGGCTTTATATGTAGGGCAAATGTATATATGTTTATATTTGTGAGGACCTTGTCAGCAACCTTTTAGGCAAGAAATGAAGGAGTAGCTGTTGAGTGACAAAACCAGTCTTGGCGATAATGCAGACTGGGACATTAAAGTCCTGGCCAGGATACTCCTGGACAGATGGGAAGGGAACAACAGAATCTGCTACCTCACTAGAAACCCACGAGGACTCTCAGAGGTAATGGTAGAGTGCAGGAACTTTTCCTCTGCACATGCAAATTTTTGTTTCTGGATACTCACTTTCTTCCATGCCAAAGTCATATCCTAACCACAGAGGGAGAGGAGGAGGGATTCAGGGAGACAAAGCCGATTCCTCTCCCCTGTAGCTGGCTTGTATTCTTAGGCTTTTCCTTTCTTGTATCTTGGCCCTCATGATTTTTTTGCACTTGGACATGAAGGATCGACAATCTGTGTGTACCATATTTCTCTTTTGGATGCTTGACACTGCTTTCTTATCTGCTTGCTTTCTTTCTACAGCTTGTGGAATCATATAAGATGAAAAATAACCCCCATGGTTACTGTGTGATTCTTAACAACTACATTTTTAAAAATCCGTGTGAAACCAGAGAAGGAACAGTGAAAGATGGAGGTAAGTACTTTTTTAATCCAATTATTGGTTTGTTTTTTTCTCTGATAATTCTCTGAAAGAATTATCTAATCTTTCCTGTGAAGAAAAATTATGCCCAGGCTCCTTTGCCTCCAGAGTAACTGGAATGATAGTCACTGTAGAAATTGGAAATATGCCACTGCCAACAGTTCGGCTGATGGCTTAAAGAAGGAACCGCTTTCTATTCTAGGTAAAAAGCATAGTCTTTAATTGGTCATATGTACCAAATAGTGAAGGAGGAATTACTATTCCACCTTTTCACTTTTTGATTGTTTAATTGGAGTAATATTTTTAAGTCCTTAAGTTCTATTTAATGCCCAAATAAATGCTACTGCTTTATAATTTTCCTCAAAGCCTGTCTTCCTGCAAGAGTCACTTTTAAGATAAACAAGAATTTATCATAAAAAAGTAAAATCTGTTTCATGAAAGCACACATCACTGACGTTTTAACTCCATCCAGCCTGTCTACAGGCTGCCTGCTTCCCAGCTACTTTCTCACTGCCCACACAATTAAGTTAACATTTGTTCAGAAGTCTGCATAGCATCTGTTAGCAGGTTATCCTGCCTGCCTTCTTGCTGCATTTATCATTCTCACAGAATGAGGGACCTACTTCATTTAAGAGTGTTGGAATTTGTCATTCTAAAGAGGTACCTCTTCTGTAACTTGCTAAGTGTTGTTGCTAAGCATCTGAGATTACTATGCAATGCACAGTTAAAGCTTGCTTTAACACAGTAAGCTTCACTAATTTGTACTGATTAATCAGATAATCTGAAACCTGTTTTTGTGTTAGAAGGTATGAGGCTTAACCAGGTTGTGTTTAAAAAAATAAAATTAGGCGTTTGGGTTTTTCTAATTAGATCTGGCAGGCTAAGAGTTAGTCAGGTGAGTTTATTGGTAGGATCTGAACACTTGTGCTAATATCTGTTCTACCACACAGGCACTGATGTTTCAGCATCTTCCTTGTCACTGTTTAACAAGTGCCTTCTGACTTTTTTTTCCCAGAGGCGGTGAAGAGGGTCTTTAAGTGGCTTCAGTTTGAGACAGTTGAGCACATGGATCTAGAAGCAGAGCAAATGTATGCAAAAGTTCAAGAATACAGCGAAAAAGATCATAGTAACATGGACTGTTTTGTGTGCTTCATTTTTTCCCATGGTGAAAAAGACAAAATAAAAGGCGTTGATCATAAGTTTGTAAATATTAAGGATTTACTCTCCTGCTTCAGTGGATCTAATTGTCCTTCTCTTGCTGGCAAACCCAAGCTGTTTTTCATCCAGGCTTGCCAAGGCTCTGTAGGTCATCCAGCTGTCACAGTAAAAGAAGACTTTTCTGGCCATCTTGAGACAGATGCTACCCCTCTGACTTCCATTCCTGATCAGGCTGATATTCTGGTCGGCATGGCTACAGTGGAAGACTATGAGTGCTACCGCTGTACAAAGACTGGCAGTGTTTATGTTCAGTGCCTCTGCGACAAGATGGAGTTGCTTTGCCCACTGTAAGTACTATTTTTAATCCGTGTATGTTTGGGGTATTGCAGAAATATATACTTAAGCATACTGTGCTGAAATATCAGTGGTTTACATTTGTGCTATATAATGCTTTTCACCTGCAGGACAGTGCAGAACTGTAATTATTCTGGAATTGGGCATTGTCATTCTTCTACAGATGAATCAAAGTACAAGTGACTTCCCCTAGTGACTTCCCTGTGACAGAACCAGGGTTGTAATGCTGGAACATTACATATAAACAAGTGCGTGTATGTGTGTGCATGTTTTTTAACATTTTTTGACTGATAAATGATTTTTCTTCCCGTGACACCTGATGAGAGGTGAGTTTGTTGAGTGCTTACACAGACAAAAAATTCAGCGTTCTTTAGTCATAATTTTCATTGTTGCATTCCTCTCATCCCCATTATAAACTTGATATAGAAAATAAAATTTCTCTTCAGACATCACTTTCTCATGGTGTCCAGAAGAGGGCTTGGAGAATGCACGGGTTGTTTCTGTTTCAACTTAGTGCGCTCTTCTGACAATAACCAAAGTAGGGGACTGCATTTGCTGGTAAAACGATGTTACACAGAGGTTGCTTTTATTCTCTGAAATACACTGAATTCTCTGGTTACACAATGGAGTGTGCAATTTCAGTGACAGACAGGGTGAGGGGAAGGTACTAGCCCTTCCTGAGATACCACTTTGTTGGAGCAAACATAGATCAGCTTCTTGGCCTAGCTGCAAGTACCATGTATTTCAATGTAACTTTTCTTCATTTTTGTTCAAGACGCAAGGATCTCATAACCATCCTGACAGAAGTGAACAAGGAAGTGGGAAGAAGAGTATTAAGTGGATGGAAGCAGATGCCGAAGATAACATCAACCCTACGGAAGCAATTGATCTTCCAAATTCCACAATGTCCATCAATTGAAAAGTAGAAAAATAAGAATACACTCAGTTAGGAATCACATCTGGAATGGGCTTCCACAGCAAAAGAGTATTTGCAAGAGAAATTATCTGGATCTGTGTAGTTAGGCCCAGTCCTTCAAGGGGCCATGGGACCTAAATTTTCCAATTCCTGTGTTTAATCAGTCTCCTGGCACCTGGATCTGTAGCAGTCTGGTAAGGCTGTGACGGAGTACAGATCTGGCTTTCTGTGCTGCAGAAGCAGTGGAGTCTGTTCAGTCTGGGTTTCAAGTGAGTAAGCACTTCCAAGTAGTATGATTTTTAAGAGTTATTGGAAATGCCAATGGAAGTCCCATTTCTGTCTGAGTTGTTGTAAGTCCCTGAAATCTGAAGAAAAGAACAGATGGATTCAGAATGCTAGATTCCTTCCCAGGGAACATGTGTAAGATTGTAACTGATTTACCCAGAGGTGAATCATTGGCTATCTCTGGAGGCTGTATAATTTTCCATGGAAAATAACATCCCTGTCCAGAAGAACCAAAAGATGATGATTATGATAATACAAGTTTGGTTCTTTTCCTCCAAATATTTGTTTTGCTTTATGTTATTAATTTACTGGGCTAAACAGCACTGCTGTTTAGGTTTTTTTAATAGTAAGGGTTCTANTAGTCTTGGTTTTCACATCACCTTTTTTTTGCTGTGTGTTTCTCTTTTGGATGAGCTGACTGAGGGATGATCAGCATGACAAACTCTTTTACTTCAGCAGAAGAGGTTATTTTATTCTTGTTAAAGTACTCAATGGCAACCAGCCCGAGGGGTAGCATATTGATACCCATTCATTAGCAGCAGGAGAGACGGTAGCCAAGAAGTAAGTTTAAGTTTGGGACTTTCATGATAATGGCAGCTGATGCCAGTGAGGCTGTTCTTACCTTGCATCTGCAGCAATGGTATGTGGGCGCTGTATGGGATTCTAAAGGCTACATTCTTTTTGAGTTTATAACAAGACAAAGGATGGATTTGGGACACTTTGTAATGTCTGCTTTTTTTAGTTTGCATTTTTTGGAAATCCATATCTAGCCATAAAGCAGGGGTTCTTTATTCAATCTTGCCTGTGTTCTTGAAGCAAAACTTCTAATTCCACACTGTGTTGGCAGTTGCATTTTGCTCTCCTTACCCTTTTTCACCTTCCAAGTAAAAGGGAGAATGGCCATTCTTAGAATCACAGCTCGGTTCACATGGGTTTCCTAAATAATAAATAGACATTACAAGCAGTATGTAAATGAGAGTGCCGTTTGTGGCAAAAAGTTACCAGAAGGTGTTACCAGGTATGATACAGTTCTGTGGCTGACATTTGGTCAACTATTTACAAAATGTGGCAACAATTTATTTACATTTTTATAATGTTTTCATAAATGACACCTGGATATGATATTAGTAATTAGATTTGTGAATGTTGTTTTATGATAAGGAAACCTGGCTTTAAGTGAAATAACTGCTTGCTCTAGGAGAAATTTGCTGGAAGGTGGCAGCTGCTCCAGTAGTGAAGCTGTGAATCTACAGCATTTATGTTTTTTTCATATTTCTCTCTCTCAGAGTTCAATACTCAGACCAGGTTCTCCCAGATAGTCCACATAGGAAGAACTGGATATCAAATTTACTTATTGGGTATATTTGGTGCTACATGGGATTTTGACTTAGTAGAGTGATACAGCAACATACTGAAATCACAACGCAAGCATAATGAGCAATTGCAATATACAGTTGAATCACAATACAAACATGATTCTCATTACCCGTCTCTGTATGCTCTCCATCATGACATTGAGCATGGAACATGTGGGTTGAGGCCAGCTCAAGCCCATTGCTCTTTTCAAAGTTTAAATGTTTTATTGGTTGTCCAGTGTTTATACTTCTATGTTGGGCTAAGCCACATATTCACACCCCTCATGCTGGTCTGGCTAGCTCAGGAAGACATTATTCTTTGTTAATTATCTTGGGGAACCTGATGATTCACAGGTGCAGCTGTCTTCTCTAAAACTAAGGTTACCCTCCAGGCTCCCTGATGTTGAGGTAAATTGAACTTTCTTTACAATATATTCTTCCCCAAGATTATTGGATTTTTTGCCCTTCTCCTCCGAGATGTCCTGCACTGGGGTAGTGGGGCGGGGGGTGGTGGTGGTGGTGGTGGTCAGTCACACCCTGGTATTAAATTGGCTTGCTATTTTGCTCTGCCTGTTAAAATCAGGCCACCTTCATAGCTAGCATTATTGCAGGCTGATGAAGACCTACTAGAAGAGAGAGAAAAACCCGTCAACATCCTCTAAAGGACTGAAAGGAAGTAGCTGTACTGTGAATTTATATGTGGCTCATGCAGTGATCAAGGTAGGAGAAAGCACACTTTCAGTTTTAGGGTTCTGAGCAAAGCATGCTCACACATGTCTGTGGCAGGGTGGCTGATATGTTCTTGCATGTATTTGTGGCCCTCTCACAGAACTGAAAGGTAAGCAGGAAGCCGGATCCGCAATTTTCTGACTCTGTTTTTCCTCTGCAGGAGAACTAGGAGACTGGTGAGGGGCAATCGCCTTTCCTCTCTGAAGGCTCTCAGCCTATATTTACTTTGCCTGTCCTCCCTTTTCTTCGGCTCCTGGCTGGGAGACCAAATGCTGTAGCAACACAATCCTGGCACTCCATTCTCTGTTTCATCTTCAGCCAGCAGACGCACCACCACCAGAAAGTGGAGTCAGAAGGCTGGTAGGAAAGCAAAGTTGGTGAGTTGAAGTCCTGCAGGCTTAAGCTGAAAGGAGGCAAGATCAGAGTGATGTTGTTTGAAAAGGGAAATGCTTAGAAGAGTTGGGGAGGGCTGTTAGCTGCAGAGGCAGAAATAAGGTTATTCAGTGACTTAACATCAGTTCCCCAGAGAACTGTTTACACCCAACTTCTGTGGGAATTTTGTAATTCTCTCTACTGTAATGGTTTTAAGATGACTTGCAAACGTGCTGCTCTTGGGATGGGTTAGTGGTATATGTGAGGAGCCTGCCCGTGTTCAGATTGCTGCCAGCTTCTCCCATTGCACAGGCTGCTGTAAATATGTGTTTTCCTACCACCTATATAAGGGTTCACTCTTAGTTTTTAAAGTGGCACGAAATTCAGGTACTGTGGAGTTCTGATTAGTTGAACTGTTGGTTATGTCTGTGGTGCGTAAGATCTCCTGCAGGAAATCTTGTAGCCCAGGGAGAATCAGAAACAAAATACAGAGCATTTAGGAGATTAAGCTATATATGCAGCAGGGAGTCCAGAGTTAGATTTTTTTCAGGAGTCGGGTGTTCCACCTTTGCTCGTTACCCTTTTTATTCTGACCCCTAAATAACATGGGCACATTCTCTCTGAAATTAGTCAGATCTGCCTCTTTTCAACTAGAGGTGTGTCAAATTATGAACAGAGAATGGCATGTTTAATCTGCAATGACTTCTGTGCAATGCACTAACAAATGTAGTTGAACGTCTTCGGGAATTCCCAGATACTAATTTCTGTGTTTGTAATTGTGCCTTCGCTTGTCACTATCTGTTCTGTTATTGACAGACACAGGAATTCCCCAGGCCCCAAATGTGGCTGGCTCTTGTGGGTGCCAACTGTAATACGTTTCTGGCTAGGTGGGATGTTATTCTGGACACGTCTTCTGAGCTTGGCCTAGGTCTTTTACATTAGTTTTACATTTGTGTAGCCGCATTGTGTTTAGGCCTGATTTGTCCGGTCGTATCAGTGCGAAGAGAAGGATCCGTACCTCCTTCAGTCTATTCACTAGGAAGAGATCGTTTTAACATGACTTCAGGGCACGTTAGCTCATGGGCTGTTCAGGGCATGTTAGCTCCTGGGCTGTTAATAAGTATCTTACCATGTTCAGATTACTTCCACCTTTTGGCACATGCAGTAATCCTGTGTAGGGTTTTGAACATTGAAAAGCCATTTCTTTTATAACAAAGTAGCAATTTCTGCTTAATATATTGTCAAACTCTTTTTTTCCTGTTTTTTTGGGGGGGGAAGGGACTCTGGTTTTAAATCAGTGTTTAGTGAGAAGACTGTTTCTTTATTTGGAGAGTATGGATGCTCCGAGGGTGGCTGTCCTGCTCAAGGTGAGCACTAGGGCGTTAATGTTTGTTTCCAGAAAGATGAAATGCCAACTGGTAAAATTTCTTCCCTCCTCCCTCCTGTTGTCGTGAAATACCATCTATCGAGAGCGCTGCACCAGAAGGCGTGTCAGAGGTGGTGCACCATCCCAGGGCCTTACGCCATCGTGCAGTGCTCCTGCAAGCCTCTTGCTAGAAGGGTCTCCAGTGAATCTGTGAGGGATGGGAAGGGAGCTGGTTCCATGGCCGGTGGCTGTTAGGGTGCAGGGCCGAACCCCTGCACGCAGTGTGCTGCCGTGCCTGTCAGCAGCCCCAAAGGGCTCGCAAGGAGGAAGCTGAGTCAGTGGCGTTATGAGCTTCTTTCTCTGTTGGTATTAAAATGGCAATGAACTGTGAGTGCCTTTAAACCAGAGAGGTGCTTGCAGGAAAGGCGCGGGCGGAGGGAGACCTTTAGACCTGCGCTAGGAGGCTCCATTTTCTCAGGAATGGACTCAAGAATAGCCAGTGCTTCACACCTGTGGCCTAAAATGCGTCCGAGAGAAGTCCTCTCTGGCGGGCGCGCGTTTTTTGTTTTTGGTTTCAGTTAGAAATCCAGAAGGAACTACAGCTCCCAGGGGCCCGGGCGCCGCCGCCTGCCCGCCCCAGGCCGGCGGCGGGCGGAAGCGGGGCGGGCGGCGGAAGGAGCGCCTTCTGCCCCAGCCAGGGCGATGGAGTTCCCCAGGAGGCGGCTGCTGGCGGTCAGCGAGGAGCTGGACGAGGCCGAGCTGGCGGCTCTGAAGTTCCTCAGCCTGGAGCACATCCCCATGAGGAAGCTGGAAGCCATCCACAAGGCGCAGGACTTCTTCGAAGCGCTGCAGGAGAAAGGCATGATCGAGATGGGGAACCTGTCCTTCCTGAAGGAGCTGCTCTACCGGATCAATCGGATCGACCTGCTGGCTGCCCAGCTGGGCTCCAGCCGAGAGGAGCTGGCGAGAGAGCTTCAGATCCCAGGCAGGGCAAAGGTGTCGGCCTACCGGTGAGTGACCGGCGGCGCCCCGGGGCGGGGGGGTGGCCGCCGGCCGCTGGGCTGAGCCTCACCCCGGAGCGCGGCTCCCCGGGATCGGCCGCCCTTGGTCGGTGGAAGCTTTTTACCGACGATGTGAACACCAGGCTGAGGTTTGGAAGCACACAAACATCTTCCAAGAGAGAGCAGGCAGAAGTCATACGTTGAAGGTTGAAATTTTTGTCCGGGAAAAGGGAGGAAAACTAAAGCTGCTCCTTTCCGAAATACTTGACAGCCCCCGATGGCCTCCCTGCCCGGGTGCTGAGCGGTGCAGTAAGTGACTGGGTGCGAGTCAGTTCGAGACTCCAGAAAGCTTAGGTGTGGTTTCGGTCTTAGGAAAACGGAGATCTTTTTAATTGCAGCCGAAAATGGTTTGACTTCAGGCTGTCCTAGGACTGACGTCCCCCCGTTTAAAAAGGAAGAAAAGGGGGATATATGCCTTGGGGGGAGGAAGGGGGTAGTTGAACAGTACCGCGTTAAATTGTGCTAAGGGACATGCTTGAGAACATGATGAAACAGCGACCTCCTCTTCTCTCTTCTAGATACCTGCTCTTTCAGCTGTCAGAAGACATCACCGAAGATGAGCTGAAGTCTTTCAAGTTTCTTTTGGGGAAAGAATTACCAAAATGCAGGCTAAACCGTAAGACTGTAAGAATCTTTTTAATCCTCTTTTTTTTTTTTATTGATTATTATAATCCATAGAGGCATTTGGATTGCTATGAGGGGACTGAGCATCACTCTTCTTATGGTGAAAACGCCATAAGAAAAAGGGCGCACCTGGAAAGGGATTAGAGGCTCTCCGGTGCTTGCAGGACTTGTCTGTGCTGGTGTTATGTGTGGCTTTTGCAGCAGTGTCACAGCCCAGAGAGCACGGGCAAGCCCTGCGCCAGGCAGAGAGGTGTTCATGTCCAAGCCACTTGGGGGACTCAGTGGCTTTGATAATGGAAGACTGATGAGCACATTCACTCATCTTACCCAACCAATTTTGTTCTGGCTGCTTTCTAAGCCATTATTTAGCACAGAAAATCGCCCACTATGGTTATTACTTTATGCTTTTGTTCTTTTTATTTCTGAACTCGGAAAATATGGATCAAAGCAGCAGATCCTTACAAAGGCTAAGGCCCAAGAGCTCGGAGTTTACAAATAGCCTTCTGGGACACCCAGCTGCTCTTACACTATCTCAGCCTGCAGTTCTGACTGCTGGGTACTTTATTCTGTCTAACAAAAACTCTTGTAGCATTTTCCCTCTTTTCTTAGAGGAGATACTGTGATCGTCTAATGATAGCTGTTCTAGTAAATCCTTGGGGTGGCCACTGTGCTCTGCCACTCACTGTTTGGCAAGAGTTCCCATCCCTTGGGTTCCCTTCTGCTTCAGAGCAATCTCTACACCATACTTGCATGGTTATACCCATTTTCACCACTGCTCAAGATAGTCGCTACAGCAATTCTTGTGTTTCAGTGAAGAGCACAAGATAACCACCGGAAGTCAACTGAATGAAAGCAGTCATTAAAAATGACGTTATGTATTCCTGTAAGATCACCATTAGATCTCCTGGGTTAGATCTTACTAGATCTCAGCCCCTCTGAGCTGCGGAAGGGAAATGAGTGTGTTTAGAGAAGATGTTTGTACTACGGTACTTGTAGGTTTTGTTGAACTAGGTTTACTTGACTCAGTTGAGGTCTCAGCTGAGCTATCAGTCAGCTGGACTGACTCTGTGGATCACATGTGCTGTCAGTACATTAAAGCTTAGGTGCACATGCACATGCTGCAACTTCCCCCCCAGTAGCGGCATGGATGTGCCCTAAGAGCAAACTACCTTTCTGATTACCCAGACAATGCTCGACGTTTTCATTGAGATGGAGAAGAAGGGGATGTTGGGAGAAGACAACCTAAGTATCCTGAAGAATCTCTGTGCAGGAATTAACATCAGCCTGTTGAAGAGAATTGAAGAGTATGAATTAAGCCTATTTGGTAAAACAAAACAAAACAAAAAGGCCTCTTTCCCATAGTTAATCTTGAAGTGGCACATACGTATCATGCAGGACTAATAATGAATGCTTTTCAGGTGAAGAAGAGATGCTTGTCACAGAGGAACAGAGGGGCAGCACAAGGGGCCCTGAAGGTAATTGAAACTCTCAAAAAATGAATCTTTAGATTTTTTGCTCTTCTTCAGCTTTTGGACTCTGCATCACTTGCAGCTCACTTCTTTACACAGGTGCCTCTCTAAAAAGCGGTCAAGTATCCAGTTACTAACTGATCACAATAGATTTTACTCCCTTTTATTTGATTATCTAGTGGCTTATAGCTAACAGGAACAGCCATTCAACCACAGTTCAGTGTTTTCAGAGAACAGTTTTACCCTGGGAGGTACTTGTGGAGACAGTGAATAGGAACAGAACTTCTCTCCTTTCTCTAGTGCTGCATTCTGTACTTAAACTTTTTTGTCTGTATTCAGCCCATGCCAGATGGCTGGCGTCATCTGTGGCAGCTGATTCTCCTGGCAGTTGGAGTGAATCTTCCCAGGTAAGTCAGCTTGTTTCTCATCATTTTGTCTTAGAAGAGATCTTCCCTCCATGAGGGAAAATTTAACAGTTATTGTAAGCCCAACGGTTAAAAGCACTGTATAGAAAAAGAAAAACGCACCACTCTGTAACATCCTTTATTCTGAAGCTAAGTCATGGGCAGCAGCTGCTGCCGTGTTGAAACTTCAGAAGCATTTGCAAGGGTAGCAAGATAGGCCAGGTTTATTACACCAGGAAATACGCAGTTGGCAGATGGCTGGGCGTGGAGAAGTGGGTGAATGCAGCACCCCATCTGGGCTGAATGTGATGATGTGGGTCGGGGGGTGTGCTGGCATGCTGCGCATGGACTCCCAAAGGCAGTGGGGCAGTGCATTGCCAGGACCTGGGAGCAAAGCTGAGTAGGGAAAGCTGCCTAGAGAGAAAGCCAGCTGGCTCTTTACCCTGCTGCATCACTAGCGAGGGCTGAGAAGCGCCCGGAGGAGAGTGCAGTAGTTTCACCAGGAGTCTTTCTTTTCAACAGCTTGAAGCTTACAAAATGACTAGCCGACCCCGTGGAGTGTGCCTGATCCTGAATAATCACAATTTTGCAAAAGCCAGGGAAGCAGTGCCAGAATCCAAAAAAATGAAAGACCGGAATGGGACAGATGTGGATGCAGGTACAGTGAACATTAAAGATGAGTTTGCGTATCTTCAAAAATAGAAACCTCGTTTCTTTCTCTGTACCAAATGTCTGAATTTCAGTCTTCCCTTTCTAGGATACTTTTGTTGTAGTGGCTGAGTCGGCTCTGTTTCCTGTGCTGACAAACCCTAATCAGTTCATCAAGATTTTACTGGCTGGCTCAGAACAATTCACTAGCATTTACTGAGTTTACTGCAACCTTAAGCAGCAAATTCAGCCTGGACTTTACAAGTTAGGCCAACTTTGCATCAGCCTTATGCGTACTACTTCTAAAATACGCAGAATCAGAAATAGATTTGCTGCTGAACCAGAATTGGGCACTAGTTGTTTAACATCCAACTTTAAAAAAAAAAAATGTGAGGGAGGATGTTGGAATTTAGGGACTCAATTACCTTGCTATTCAGGGGTCCTGATTTTAGCAGGCTGTCCTGCAGCAGCAGCAGCATAGCTCATGGCAGGATCCTAGGATCTGTGAGATGGGTGTGTTTGCACTATCTATGCCAAGAGATCAAATCCATCAATGGGCCGTTCCTGATTGAACTGAACTCCAACTTAATTCAAGAATCAGAGTACAAGGTTTCTCTTCCTGTGACATAGGTACTACCCAAATGAGTGGTGGCCTCTTGGGTAGAGCAACTGCACTGTTCAATGCCTTTGGAGAGATGAAGGGACTAGCTGTAAAGTGGGTGGGGGAAAGAGATACAGCTTGCTTAATAGTTCTGCACATTTTCCAGACAGAGGCAATACTAAACAGCAAGTTTGCAAGGAAGCCTTTTAATGAGAGTTAAGGGAACTCAGTAGAGATATGATTAGTGATTAGACTACTAGATTATTTTCAGAGCAGGAACTACTACCTGGATAGTAGTGTAGCAGGATTTAAAAAAAAAGATCAATTATCTCTAGAAATGCAATTTGCAATTGCAGAGTCCAACTTTCATATAATGCAACAGCTCCAGTTCCCCTTCTCTTTACTTTACAGCGGCTCTGAAAAGAGTCTTTAGCAAGCTTCATTTTACAATAAGAGAATATAGAGACCTCACCGCAGAGGAAATCCGTAAGATTGTGAACATCTACCGGTGCGAAGACCACAAGGACAAAGACTGTTTTGTTTGCTGTATCCTGTCTCATGGGAAAAAAGGCATTATATATGGTGTTGATGGGCAGGAAGTACCTATCCAGGAACTGACCACTTCTTTCACTGGACAGAATTGCCACTCACTTGCTGGAAAACCAAAAGTCTTTTTTGTTCAGGCCTGCCAAGGTGATGCTTGCCAGAAAGGTGTGACCATCGAAACAGACTCTGGAGAGCAAGATTCTTCTGTAGAAACAGATGCAAAATTTCAGCTTGACTGCATCCCCGCAGAAGCAGACTTCCTCTTGGGCATGGCTACCCTGCAAGATTATGTTTCCTACAGAAGCCCAAGGCAGGGGACCTGGTACATACAGGCATTGTGCCAGCACTTGGAGAACAGCTGTCCTCGGTAACTATGTTTCCATAAGCTGCTTTTTGGCAACACCTGTATTTTCCTTTTGAATGACAGGAGTTTGATTTGGATGCAGAGGTAGATGATATGCAGTGGGAGTGCTCACTCAGAGAGAAAACAGCAACGTAGGACAGAGAAACACCATGCAGATTGTTCAAAGCAGCTTAGCTAACTGCTTTGAAGGCTGTTTAAAACAGGAGCCATTAGCACTGGTATAAATCAAGATATGAGAGAATGTGGTATTTTTTCTGATGTTAACTGCCTCCCCAATACAAAATGTACTTGTGTTTTTGCAGAGGAGAAGATATTCTCACCATCCTGACAGCAGTGAATCAAGAGGTGAGCGGAAAGAGTTGCCATCCAAATGCAGATAAGCAGATGCCACAGCCCAGTTTCACACTGAGGAAAAAGCTCATCTTTCCCATCAACTAAATGGGAGGGAACTGCGTAACAGAGGGAGCTGCTGCAACAGTCTGGAATCAGCTGGTATCAGCTAAGAATTTGGTAAAACGTAACAGACTTTCAGTGTCTGCTTTTACCACAAGAGCAAATGTTTTTACTGCAAATACAGATGAGGAGCAAAAGCCTTGAGAAATTAGTGTTAATACGTATGACCCTTTATACTTGAGAGCACCTCTGAGCCCGTCTCATATTATGGTTTGCTAGCTGAAATACGTGTGGTGTCCTCTATCAGCTGTACCACATTGCTGTTGCTTTAATAAGGTTCTTTCCAATGCAAATTTTAAGACAATTGTTATGAAGCCTTGTGTATTTTATGCCTAATTTTTGCAAAGTAAAGGGGGGGCATGCACATTTTATAGGCTGTAACTGGCTCACATCAGTGTGTTTTGTTACTTCTCCCCACCACTTAAAAACTCATTCATTTTTAGTGTCTTGGTACACTTCAAGGAAGAGTCAAGCACTTGACCTCCAGCATCCTCAGCAGGATGTGGCTGTGACCTGCATTTCAGTGTCCTCTCCATGGAGTAGTCTCAGTGAAAATCAATTGCTCAGGTACAGCTTCGTGTTTGAAGCTCCATGTCCAGCTATCCTGTGTTCACAAGTCACTTGCGATCTTCAGCAACTTCCAGTTCTGCGCATACATCCTGGGCTCCCTTCTTCCCGTGCTACACTAACTACCCCACCTGTCACACTGCAGATCCAGCCAGGGACCAGGCAGAAGTACCAAACGCTCACAGTTCCCTTTCTCTTAGAGGGGGAGGCTCGATCTTCTTTGTTCTGCATTGTTGACGCTAGTTAAGTGAGCCAAGATATTCTGAAGTCAGAGGCGTCTGACTAACATTGTGCTCACGTAGACAACTTTTTCCTTAGGAATTGAAAGGAAAAAGATACAGCAAATACAAACAGTTGGCTACATTCAAGGAACTAGTTTTCTCAGGAGTTCATGGTATAAAAAATTGGGGGAATGTTCCAGCAAGATGTAATGCACGCCATAAACAAGGTCTTACTAAGAAACTCCTCATATAATGAGTTATGAATCTGATTAGGAATTCTTCATCAGTTAGGAATCAAATCTGTCAATTATCAGTCTCCAAAATTAGTCTTCTCATATAAAGCAACTGACATCTAGCCAATTGACAAGGAACCCTAAGCAGCTCCACAGACCAATTACACTCAGTCATATGAAGGAGGCAGGCAGTTGTGGCTCACCCTGAGGCTATCATCATTGCGTCCCTCCCCTTGGTGCTATCTTGTTCTTGGTTCAGAGTTAGGATTGTAGAGCCAGATTGTCAGGTAAGTTGGCAACCTAAAATCTTAACTATAAACCCAGTTATGCAGAATTTTGCACAAAGCTTTGCCAATACCCAGATTTTCTTCATCAGCTGCACTCTTAATCTTCAGTAATTTCTGGAAACGTTTTTGCAAGCCAGTGACTTCTGATCTGTGAGCTTCCTGAAGC
Organism: Scopus umbretta; assembly: GCA_013400535.1. Taxonomy (NCBI): domain Eukaryota; kingdom Metazoa; phylum Chordata; class Aves; order Pelecaniformes; family Scopidae; genus Scopus; species Scopus umbretta. The sequence continues at coordinate 34,542 of VZTL01054473.1, forward strand.
AAGCTGTGAAAGCAACATGTAAGGAACACACACACATATAGATCTCTTCACAGCACAGCGCTCTCATCGGCTTATTGTACTACTGATGGTTCTGATTACACCATGCAACAAAGGAGACACAGCTCAATGCTGCACTTGGGATGCACTTGCATGGGATGAACAGCATTTAGCAGTTCTTTAACTAGGAAGTTTTCTTTGTTAGCTTGAAATGCATGAGAACCTGTGAGGTAAGTTGAGCCACCAGCAAAATGAAACAGAAACCAGTTGTGGTTTAACCCCAATAGGCAGCTCAGCCCCACACAGCTGCTTGCTCACTCCCCACCAGTGGGACAGGGGAGAGTGTAGGAAGGGTAAAAGTGAGAAAACTTGTGGGTTGAGATAAAGACATTTTAACAGGTAAAGCAAAAGCTGTCCATGCAAGCAAAGCAAAACAAGGAATTAATTCACTACTTCCCATCAGTGGGCAGGTGTTCAGCCATCTCCAGGAAAGTAGCCTTCCATCATGTGTAATGGTTACTTCGGAAGACAAAATGCCATCACTCTGGACGTCCACCTCCTTCCTCCTTCCCCCAGCTTTATATGCTGAGCATGACGTCACATGGTGTGGAATATCCCTTTGGTCAGTTGGGGTCAGCTGTCCTGGCTGTGTCCTCTCCCAGCTTCTTGTGCACCCCCAGCCTACTCGCTGGTGGGGTGGGGTGAGGAGCAAAAAAGGCCTTGACTCTGTGTAAGCACTGCTCAGCAGTAATGAAAACATCCCTGTGTTACCAACAGTTTCCAGCACAAATCCAAAGCATAGCCCCATACCAGCTATGAAGAAAATTAACTGTACCCCAGCCAAAACCAGCACAGGTTTTCTGTCTTTCTGATTAATCTGAAAATTTCTGCTAAAAGGACAGCTTCTCTTGGGTTGCCCAAACCTACACACCAAAGAGCTCAGCTGCAAAAGTTACAGATACTATCAAGTGGAGATTCCTATCCACACAAAAGGCCTTATTTGTATTCACTTCTCCATTGTACAAAATGCTATTTAAAGGCCCTTGCTCCTGGGAGACTGTCTAAAGTCTTTCTTTTAGCAGTGGGACCAACTAAAAGGAAAACAAGAAAGGAGCTCAAGGTGTTTTCAAGTCTCATCTGTGCAGAATCGCTCCAGAATTTCTTTTCAGAATTGCCGAAGTCCCATTGTTTTAGGTGGCTTAATAAATCTATTTTCTCCAGGAAGCTCTTCCTTGCACCTTCCTCAGGCACACCTGAGCTTTTGTGGTTCTAGCTCTTCTTCTGCAGCTTCAACTTACTACATCTGAAGTGCTAGAGAACAAGTAGGGGGAAAAAAACCCCATAAACCTCCCCAAACTCTTACACAGTGTGTATACTCTTACAAAGCAGCACCCAGCTGTATTCAGACTAAGGCATTTTAGGACAGCAGAAATCTCTTGAGTTCTACAGGAACTTGTATATTGACATTCACTTTCATATGCACCATGAACAGCTTTGATGCAGAGAACACATAGCCAGAAATCCCAGCTTACCAATATCTAATGTTCCTCTGGTGCCATTTAGCTGCCTACAGCTGTAATGCTTCTCTACTGTGGGACACACTTCTGTAACGCCAGTAGTTAAGTTGGTAACTCAGGCCTTTGTTCTGAGGACATGCAAATACAAATGCAAACATATTAAGTACTCATGTGCATAAATACAGTGAATATTAGGAAACAGTGTAAGTTACCTACTTACTAATGAAGGAAGCTTGGTCAGTGTCTCTTGCAACCCAGATACTGGTGTTCCAGCTTGCAGCTTGATCCTGCCTAACCGTTTATAGGTGTGACAGAGAACAGTGGGAAGAGAATGTCTCTTCAAAATGTCCAACTCATAAGCTTCAGCATGAGCTTAAGCTTCAGCTTGAGCTGAAAAGTCAACTTCAGTCTGACAAGAGTACAAGCCCTTCTCCTTCTTCTCATGTTGAGAAAATAGGAAAGCTGAATAAATACAGGATACTTACCTAAGGGTAATGGTAGTTCTTGGTTCTTTGAGCTGTCATGCACAGACTACTAGAGGAACCACTGTCAGTAACTGTTGGACTAATTCAAGCAAGAACCTGTTAACTGCCAATCAGTGTTGTTCCCACTCTGTACCACTGAAGGGACTGAGTGTTTTGGGGAAAGTGATCAGAACCTTCCAGCCTGAAACATGAACGCAGGGGCTTGCACTGAAGGCAGTATGCACAGCCCCAGGCTGACAGGACTGACAAGAATTTGGCACCTCTGTGCCAAGAGAAATTCAGTGAGACTTACACAAAGGGAGTACTCTTCAAAGCCAAGATGTTTGGTTTCAATCTCTACCCCCATTTTATCACAAATATAAAGGGCTGACATTAACATCAGATACTGAGATGGAAAAACAACAGTGGTGGTGTTGCATTACAGTGTTCGACAACACTGTTGTCTTAGAGGAACATATTACCTGCTGTGGAATAACAGGAAGAAGAAAAACCAAAACACCACCATTCGAAAACCCCCAAAGTACCAGAAAACATGAACACATTCATTTAAAATGAGGCTCACATTCAAATATTCTGTCTAAGAGGTTGATGAGCTATTCTTCATTTGTGAAGTTTTTCATTCTCAAGTAAAAGACTTTTCAAACTGCAGCAGAAGGTACTCTGTTCTGTTCTAGATTTAAGCATTGCACATTTACTGTGCAAAGTCAGACCGCAGCTGGTACTGCACATCTGCCACCTTGCACTGCTTAGGTATAGACACAATAGCGAACAGCCCAGCCCAGCCTGATCAAGTTTTTAGATCGACCTCTCAGCTTTTACAGCCACCACTTGTGCAGATACCAACTCACTAAGCTCATGTACAGTATATAACAATCACTAAATTTTAGCCAAAAAAGGCCTAATTCTAGGTTTATTATAGATCACTGTAGTATAGAAGATGACATCTGTGACAAACCACACAAGATGACCAATATACTGTAAAATGGCATGTTATATGTTTATTATCAAATTTACATTCCACTATGAAACAACAGTAAGTGCAAAAAGCAAGTGAAAAAAATATGATGAAGTTCCCAGACCGTTCAAACGTTGTGTGTAATCCCCTCATGTAATAGAAAAATGAGGCCCAAACCCAGTATTCTCCTTCCCTCTCCACTGCTGTTTGACTCCAGTAGACTTCTAACTTTGACCACAGGTATTTTGAGCATGCAAGCATCACTGAGTTTATCAAAAACAGTGAAACTAGAAAGCTATAGATTTGTGCTTGGTTTAAGCCAATCTGAATAAAGGTAAATACTACGAGAATTTCCTTCTGTCTCTTGGAACTTTCACAAGCATGGGTAAGTCCTTTCTGCCTAGCATCTGTTTTTGTCTCAAACCTGCAAGATAACAGAACCTTTCCAAAATTCTCCATTCCTTCTAGTTCTACCTCCCGCTCAACCAAATCACACTTGTGCAGGATCTCAGCTGTCTTAGTCATGCAAGTTTGTCTCCTCTCTTAGGGCAGGCAACAGAAGCCAAATCCATTCCTAGAATGATCTCAGAAACACGCATGTTATTCAAAAAAGCTGATCATCTAGGTTTTGGCACAAAACAGTAACTTCGAAGAAGTACCAATGTTCCCTGTTGCTGCAAGCTAGGCATATAGATACAAAATGCATGTGACCATCCAAAGGTGTAAACGCATGACAGAATTTCAGCAACACTGCACCACAGCATCAACCAACCGGATAAACACACAAGCACAATGGTATACAGATTCTTCCATTTTCTTCTTGCCTTGTGTAAAGTATTTGATGATAATCATCCTACAGAACAAACAAAAAATCCTCTCGACATATCCATAGTATTGTTTGAACGGAACCAGTTTATATTGTTGGGCTATGGAATATGGAAGTGTCCCAAAGAGAAATATGCATTTAATTAATGTACTTTTAGATTAATTTTAACTGAGACCTGGTCTGCCAAAGGAATTCTGGTTCAGCTCATTTGCTACTTCTGCTGGTATCACACAGAATGATCCAATGGCAGGAGTTATCTAATGAAGCTAGTTAGAAACACAGTGTAATACTGTCAAAAATTTATCTGTAACTTACATGTATTCCTATAATAAACACACATAAAATGGACATACTTTTGACACAATATACACTTCTCTCTTGATACCAAACTGCCTAATCTTCCGTTAACTCATTCCTGTTGTTTCCCTGGAAGTTATAAATACATAGCAGACATATCTGTCTTAGTTCACTGGAGAGCAAAATTGCCTCCCCCCACTCCTTTCATTCTTACCTTATTCAGCTAGGCGCAGCTAAGTACGTACAAACATAAATACTTAGATGAAGAAATTAAATATTTTTCATTTAAAAAACAAAATTAACCCGTATATAGTATTTTAAATAAAATTCACGTTTTGTAAGTGTAAGATTTTGCTTAGAGAGCAAAAGGCAACTCCAGGAGTTCCTGAATATTTCTGTGCGCTGCTGACAGACAAGTTTCTGCTAAAAATCCCTGTGCAAGTTTGAAGTGGTTACTCCTTTTCCTTTTACAAAAATAACCACTGTTCTATCAAAGAGTCATCACAAGACCTATAGAACTGTAAAAGCAGAAAGGCCATGTTACAAATTTCCTATAAACCAGGTTAAGAAGCTTTCTCTTCCTGCCCTACTCCACCCAACCCAGCAGCAACAAGGGTGCTCATTATGGTAGATGTGCCTCACGGCAAATGCAAATCAGTGTCACTACACTGATGCTTCACACCATGCACCCAGACAGGTACCAGCTATGTCCCACATGCGCTGTAATAAGCAAGGTAAACTTTGACTGTTTTCTCTAATTGTATGGAAACTAAGCTTTAAAATAATTTTAAAATGTTGATAGGTACAGTGAAAAATTACATAAAGATTAAGAACCTGTTTCCATTCAGGTCACTAGCGAAGACCCATTCCTCTGAGGAATTTTGGGGAAACTTTTTTTCTTTAAGTTACACTATAAATCTATTGTAGATTATTTAGTTATGACTAGAACCTTGGACAAGAAGAAATCAAAAAAGTAGCATGGGCAGTAATACTTTGCTGATTACCACTCAAAAATTGGATTTCTAAAATGAACCTCTCTT
>VZTL01054474.1:6709-28575 GCA_013400535.1 Scopus umbretta
TTTTTTTTTTTTTTTTTGTGACTCTCTGGCATTTTTTCTATGTGACAAGTTTTTACTGTGGACATTATGTATCAATGTGTATGAACAAAGTATGTGATTCAGTCAATAACACAGGAGAAGTACATGCAGTTTTCATTACTGCCTCAGACACAACCTTGGGATCATAGCAGTCTTGGGAGGGCTGATCCTCAGTCTCACCTCAGAATGAAAAATAGGATGTAGTGATCTAATTAAAGACTGCATCGATGCACACAATCAAGGAACCAAACTAGAACTGCACACAGGAATGGAAAAAGACTGTCTGAACTGTCCCCACACATCTATTCCTACCCCAATGACATCACTTACTGTAATGTTCCAAAGAGACTAACTGCCATACACTTTCACATAAAAAAATCACAGGGGCAGAAGAACCAAATGTTACAAATAATCTGTTATGCTGGATGTTTCACTTTGTCATCCCACAGACTCAAGAGTAGGAGGCTTCTCCTACAGATAAATTCCTCCTTTAATCCATGGGGCTCAATTTGATTAAATATAAAGCATTGCATTTTCAAACAGTTTTAAACTCATGCTAGGTTGCCTTAACTTTCCCTGCCAGTGCTTGCCCCAGATGGGGACTGTCAAAGCAGCGGGACCCTGCCATTCCTCTTTTTCAGAACTGGCATGCCGTAAGACTAACAAGGGAGCCACTCCTCGTATCGGGCCTATGGCCAGGGTACATCACAGAAAGAGCTCAGTCACTACAAACATACTCGTGGCGAATATGTTCCCAAGGGATGAAAGTCTGGCCCAGAAAAGATAATAGGGGGGAACTTTATGTAGCTCCAGATTCAATCACCCCAGTCTCCCCTTCAAGTAGTGAATCAGTTTCCTTTTGACAGATGTCTCTGGCTTTGAGGACTCTCAGGTTGCTACCATAACCTGATCACTGGGTTAAAAGCCAAATGCACACCCCATGCAGGTGGAATAACAAGAAAAAACTTTTCCCAAACAGTGAACAACTTTCTCTAGCCAAGGTTTTGGTGTACTTTTGGATAGAGGTAATATAAATTCTTTAGTACAGTTGCAAATGCAACAACAACAAAATTCTCAAAGTAAAAAAAAAATAAACCATTGCATGTTTCTAAAGCACAAAGAGCCCAGTGTATTATGTTTCCACAGACTTTATGTGTATTAGTCTTAAAATTTTCCCTTCATACAGGAGATTCCAGTCCCACAGTCTTACCACTGTTGTTTGAACGGAAGCTTCAGTCTTACTCAGCATGAGCTGTTTGGTTGTGTTCAGAGGAATAAATCTAACAGGATAACATCCTCCTTGTTAACTTAAGTGACATTTAGTGTATATAAACATCTGGATTTACTTTATATTTTCAACAAAATTACACATTTTCTTTCTGGTTCATTACACAGTAAAACACAATGAAAACAGAGGTCCAGAATTAAGTAGCTTTTGCTGTATTTTTAAAATCATTATTCTAATATGAAATATACCTCATCTCTCTTCCTTCCCTACCAACTACAACTCTGTTGTAGTTGTAATTTCTACAACAAACATAGGAAAAATCAAATAATTTCAATTTTTTTCCACTATAAAGGAATATCAGACTGACAAATTTTAAGCCTGAAGACCTTTGTTTTTAAGTCACTGGAAGGGTTCTGTTTGTTAAGGTATATTAGTCACATGCCTCAACTCTGCAGTGGGGGACCTATAACATCTCCTCTTCCTGCGCCATAAGCAAATACAGCTTCCCTGCAGGCTTCTATAAAGAAGAAAAAATAAGCTGTTGAGGGCTTAAGTCACCTTATACCATATAATTCAGGTTCTGATAGGGACTAGCCAGATAACAACACATAAGAAAGAAACTACAGAATTACAGAATTAATTGCGGACCAGTTTTGTAAGCAAACTATAAATGGTGGTACAGCCTACTCTTCAGCCTTTCTGCCCTGCCAGGTGAAATGTGAGGTTTATATTTAAGCTACCTATCCATCTGCATGGAAACCAAGAACAGCAGCCTAGAAACCAGCCTAGAATCAATCCTACTTGTAAATGACTTGTAAAGATGGCTATTTCGTGAAATTCTGTTCCTGCAGTTACTCTACTGTCCAGAAATCTCCACAGGGCCTAAGAGCAGTGTTTCTGGACAATGTTTGCAGAGCACTCAAGCATGCTGTTCCCTATGTCTTGGGAAACACTATCCTTTCAATTTGATCAAGTTAGTTGTCTTACCGATGGAGACATTTATAATTTGTTATTGTTATTGTTAAAACAACTGAGGTTTTGAAGGCAGGAAAAACCCTTATGGAATGAGGTTTCTGAAACATGACCAAGCCAAATCCACCAAAAATAAGTCTGGCCTGTCTGCAAAACAAAACTCTTAGTCTGCCTCAGTCCATTCCCTGTGTTGCAGCTATGCTTCTGGCAATACAAACTCACCTTGCCACTTAATCAGAAGAGGGGGAAAAAAAAAATATAGCTGACCCCAGCCCAGTAGTTGAACCCCAAGTCTTAATATCATTCAAACAACAGACCGGAAAACATTAGAAGAATAAGGTTTTCATCTCACTGTATTCCTCTTCAAAGCAAATATACACAGAAGACAGGATTTAGAAACAGAATCTAAATGGCACGAACTGCACAAACATGCACTGACTTCAGTGACTGTACTCCAGGTTTACGTCAGCAGAAGTGGAGGATATCATGCGGCTGACTGACACTCTCCAGATGTCCTCAGGGAACCAGAACGCAAGAGATTACCGAGATGGCCGTTCAAAAATTAGTGAAGGTTCAGACTGTTGTAGTTTCCTTCAAATAGTTAGCAGCAATCTTTCTTGGAAATCTCCTCTTTCCACAGTAACCACTGGCTAGAATCTAATCAACAAAGTAATCGAACTCCATAACACAAAAATAATTATGTTAGGGGACCTCAGAGCAGCACCTGAAAGAAACTCCGAACAGAAAACACTGTCCCCTTTTTCTCTTACATTAAAACCACACAAAACAGCAATTATAGGGAAACCATGATAAAGAGAAAAGGAAGAGATCTTGAGTTTTTCTGTGAAGGATCCCACACAGGATATTTACTTGGCCTGTTGATGACTATGGAGAGAGAATTCCAGACATGTGGGTCTCAGCTAGGAAAGCCTTCCTCTCCCCTACACACCCACACATATCCACTTTTTGCTACTCTTCAGCAAGCTTCAGGATGAAAAAATAAGAATTATGGGTGAAATGTTTGACATGGACATACATTCCTTGGCTTACGCAGGCCTCATGATGGATTGTCTTGAGAGTAAATGCGTACCATACAATTTGCCTTGAATAGAAGGAAATGCCAGACATTTACACAGTGATTGTTACCACTGCCTCTACTAAAGAGAGATGTATGTTTGATCCTCCTAGAAGAGGTTTGGTTGTCAAAGAAGTCAAAGATTTTGAGCTTAAGTGGATTGTACATTAGTAACCATTAAGATTTATCTACAGATAAATCTTACTTATCTAGCAGATCTTATCAGATATACTGCCCTTAGTTCTTCTTCCAAACATTGGGAATTACTGAAGTACTGTCATATATGAAGACTTCTTGATGGCTGTTTCATACTGGTATACCAGTGTTGACTGTGACTCTCTTGTACCCTACGTGGATATCAAATCTTCTTATCAGGCTTCCTCCATTCTCTTGAAGTTAGCAACTTTGTTTGAACCTAAAAAATTAACCAGAACATAACTAAAAGCACTAAATCATTATAATGTCTACACTAATAAGAGAAAAATAAATATCCCCATGCTCCTCAGAGCTGATAAAACCTATTTGGTTCAAAGTATTAAGAGACCATGTGAGGTATACCGCTGTGGAAAGAGACATGACTGCAACAGTTTTTACTCTGTATTGAGCTTAAGCATCTTGTGAACCTAGTGGCCTTTCAGTTGAAAAACACTCTGTTTATTCTTTCTGGTGTGAGAAGCCAACATTCATAGCTATTCTCAAATCTCATGACCTTCAGGAGAATAAAGAGCTGATATTTGCACTTCATCATAAGTAAGGAAGGATGACTCCACTTCCTGATTGCTAAATTTACCGTAAATCCCCAAAACTGACTTTGAAAAAAGAAGTTCCAGGAGCTCAGGTCTTCCCGAAAATTTATCACAACATTAAAAAAAAAAAAAGTAGTTTACCCTTCTTCCACGCCTATACCCCGAAGGAAAATAATATTCTACCTACTGATCACAGAGTTCTACCAGCTGCCCCAGATACTCTATTGTTCTGGCCTGGATTGCTTTCCTTGCTGGCTTTTAGTCTTGGAGAAAATTCATCACTGAAAACATACAAGAAAAAATCTCACTGATTTTCAGAAAACACATATGCTTAGGCCAATAGTAAGTTTAGACCCATGATTGAAAAGGAAAAAAAAAAAAACTTCTCAGATGCCAACCTCATGAAAGACTACTCTGACCCACCTGGTCCCCTCTTCATGCACCTTATACAATTATACTTTCATTACTACTGCAAGTTACGGAGTTCTTAGGTATGGAGCATGCATCCACAGGCACCAAGTAGCTGATTTTCTCACAGATTTGATAGGATGGATAGCATTCCTAACTATTTTTAATTTTAAAAAAAACACCTTATTGAATATAGCAACAAGCAAAAAAAAAAAAAAAATCACTTCCTCTGTTAGAAAACAATCAATTTAAAATACATGCTTTGATTTTCAGCTTAAATACTCCAATGCTTGAAGGTCAGTGTCTTTGAAAATTGCTGTTTCTAGCCACTGGGACAGAAAGAGAAGCACGCACATTTAGCGCTTGCCTGTTTAATCTGCCATAAGATTTCTACAATTATATGCATCTTGTAACAGCCACATATCAATCCAGATTCTGTCCCCAGTTACAAAGTTGAAGCTTCTTGAAGCTTGTTTGAATCCACCCATCAATTCTGACTAAATAAACAGCTCATTATAGCCATACATTTAAGAGCAACAGATCTGTAAAGAAAGATTTTTGTAAAAAAAAAAAATAAAATTAGTTGAGAAACAAGCACTCAATTTCACTGAGAAAGCATTCACTTTAACTACAAGCTGTTGACTCAGTATTTCAGTGCTGAACATCAATGGCATATGTAGATAGCAATCATAACCAAAGAAATTGATCTGCTAGGATCTACAAATGCCTTTTTTTTTTTTAAATACTGAAACTACAAAACAAAATTTTCAGCTTGTTTTGGAAGACCCCCATTATTTCTTACTGAATGTTGATCTTCATGACAGTTACCTCACTGCCTTGGGAGAGGCAGGAGGACACAGTTATATTGCATTTTGAAATTTACTGATACAGAAACCAAGTTTGTCAAGACAGTAGCATCAGTCACCTAGATTTTAACCCCTGTCTGTCTGTTTCTTTCCTAAACAATGTAGTTAGGCAACAACACAAGGACTTCCTGTATTTTAAGATTGGTATTTGCACAGTCTGGTGGAAATGTAATGATGGGTTTTTGTTTCTGATAATTGTGGGTTACACTGTCACAGCAGTTTTGCAAGGGATGAAGGTGGTGGGGGGTAAATGGGGAGGATGTGGCCACCCCATTAAAAAACAAAGCAATGGGAATCTGTCCACTTGACTGAGGATGCTTCCCAGAAGCAACAAGCTGCTTTCACCATACAGCCCAGTTTATTTCCCTCATGGAACTGGCAGGTATGCAGTGCCTTCCTCACCCTTTCCCCAACCAATTATCCTCCCATGGTAGAGCAAGAACTTGATGATTAAGGACAGAAATAAAAAGAAAGTCCGGATTTTGAATGTAGGTGTAATGCCCCACTACAAACAGAAAGGTGTGACTGCATCCTTGGTCATTAACATGGCTAGACTCCCTTATCTCTAAATAATCAGCAGGGAGAAGCCTGAACATCAAAAAGGTGATTCAGCCCCTCTCAGCCATATCTTGGAACTACCTATCTCCTTCCACCGTCTGAGGAGAAGGGTAGAACAATTTTCATCTGAACAGGCCTCTCAGTTAGGAGGACAGAAGCCGATATACCATGTTGATGCCACAGCCAGGCCCTCACTAGATTCTCCTCCCAGTTGCTTTTAAAAGCGAGTACCAGCGATACATGAGATATTTTGGCACAGACACCTCCTGGAACAGTGCTGTTTCAAAAAAAAACATACCGCAATAATGCTGAAGTTTTCTGACCAGAATATTTGAAAGATCCTGAGCGAGCTACGGACCCAACTTTCAATGAATCCTCCTATTATGCTAGCAAGGCATTTAGCTGCCTAAGTATTTCCTGCCACTGGAATAAAGGCAAAGAAGCTAAAATGTACAAGACACCCTAAAATATATTTTGACATTAACCTGCACCAACGTGATGTTATTGTGTCAAGGAATAACCTCTTGGGCTTGCAGTATCAAACAGCCTTTGTTGGCAGCATACATAAAATCATAAAATCCAGACTTCACAACTGTAAAATGGCACATCTGATTTTAGCTGCAGATAATAGCACAACACAATTCTCCCACAATTCAGCTGATCATGATTATTAGTATAAGCTACTTTTCAGACTTCTAAAGAAAATGAACCAATTATCCTTTCCAAGTAGATTTGTACTACATCTTCCATCTATAAATAAGGCGTTTCTACATTTTTTTTTCAGTTTGCTGCGAGATAAGTAACATACAGTGTAATCCTTATAACACTACAATTGTTTTTGTAATTACTGCCATGTATGTGCCATCTCTTGCGTTGTTGTGCAGTATTTCAATGAATGCTGTCTTTAGGCAGTATCTGGGGCAGAAAACGAAAAATCACCCTACTCCACTGGTGAGAATTTTCCTACAGACAGTATCTCATTCCTTGAGCTGATGGGGTCTCTAGAAAGATGGCCCAAAACATTGTGAATATGCAGGTGTTCATCTTGAACCCCTTGCCAAGCAGTTTGGCAGTTATGAAATAAACAGTCAGCATATTGGTTTTGTTAGAAATGGTACCTGGTAGATGGATGAGCACCTTAACTTCATTCATTGATGTTGCTTCAGCCCAATTTTGTATATAATTTCATAGAATTAGAGATAAGCACTCTGACATGCTTCACTGATTTTTCTGAAGAACAGTTTTCCTCCGTACCATCACAAGTGGCACATGAAACGATGGTCACTCCTGTGATGATCACAGTTCAATCACTGTTCAGAGATTTCCATGTGTTCATGGCTTCAGTACAAGAGCGGGAGACATTATTAAGTGAAGACAGCTGATAAGATTCCTGAAACTTGCCAGCTTGGTCAAAATCTCCAGAAGCTTTAAATAGCATTTATATTGTCAGCACCAACCAATAAAGCAAAATCAAACATAAATCCTTCATATTCCTTTTCCAAAATTTCGTGCTTGTGTGTTCATGAAACCCACCAGCTAGAGCACAAATGATCTTAATTTTCGAGCACTTTACACTGCTGGCAGGATGTCGTCATGGAGGTGAATTGGAAAATGAAATGTAACTAATTAACTTTGACAGCGCATTTATTCAATGAAGTATCATCTTGCAAAGCACAGAGTCAGTTACAGACACCTGCTGCCAGACTGAAGAAAAGAAATCACTGTTAATCTGCTTAACTGCAAGGCATCTTATCTCCCAGACACCTTCCAACGCAGGCTCATGGGATCCCAGCAGTAGTATCCCTATGCGTAAAGCACGCAGGCAGCAAATCCTTCCTTCCTAGGTAAAACAGCAAATTGGTATATTGATTAATAAGAACTGTTTCTGCTTAGAGTGTGGAAGGGTAAACAGGATGAATTAAGAGTGATCTGCAAAAGATTAAAAATGAGCATCACATTTAAATCTCTCTTCAGTTAATTGATATTCACAAAGCATGTCCAGTAACTAGAAACTCTCAGATTATTTACCTTTGATAACGCAGTGTCAAGGGGAGAGTCCTGTGCCGGGACCCCTCCTGGAGGGTTGGCTCACCAGGCTCAGGGCCAGCGCAGCCGCCGGCTGTCCATCACTAATGAGCGCATTCCATTTCACACTGCACCCAGAAAAATTAGTATTTTCATTTATTCTGAGATGTGAAATAAATAATGTCTCTCGGTGGAAGCCACGTTGTAACGCGGGATCTGCCGAACTACAACCAGGTGCCCGTGTGGACGGTGGACAACTGGGTGAGGGCTGCCTGGCCACCCGCTCCCACAGGCGTGCCCCCCTGAAGAAGTTCCCAGGCAGCCCAATATCCTCACAGGTCAAATGAAAACCCTAAAATGCTGCTGCACAAACTGCAGCCAGCAAAGAAACATTATGTCTGACCAGCTGAAGCTCCCTGTGTGCAGGATGGACCTCGGACTGAAATAAAACCAGCAGTGAAGTATTAGGCTGTACTCATCCACTTACCACCTGAATTTAGCTGCTTCGGTCCCTTCGCCATGTATCTGAGGTTTTATTGCACATATCTGCATTAAATCCGAGATGGGTATTGCATGTTCTTCCCCGATTTCCCTATATATTTGCTCTGGAATCATGACAGGCTTGCCCTGAGAAACAGCGGGTAACCGAACTGATGGATCCTCTTTGTGCAGTACAAAATGGTTACAGACCCCACTTGGACCAAGCAGTTTCAGGGGCCACTTTTGTGACCGTGAAGAAGGACTTCCATTCTGAGAAACTAGAGAGGACCCCACCTTGGGGGAGCTCCTCTGTATCCTATCCACTGGATTCCACTACCTTTAAACAAAAAGTATTGCCTGCTTTACTGCAAAAGTGGCCAAAAAATGCAGTGCTTTCTGACACTTTGCCAGCAACAACTAGATGGAAGAAAAATTAGGAACAGCTTCAGCACTCAAAGGACAACTCCAGGTCAAATGTCCTCATGGCAGTTTTAAAAGCCCATGTTGTTTTCCTGGTTGAATGAAGAATTTCATGGACTAGAAGAACCACACCTCTTGTGTTCACCCATATCCTGGAAAGATTACCGTCTTTGGTCCAGACAGCCACAAGAGGTCTAGTCTCCAGTCATAGCCAGGGTTGCAACCAAAATTGGAAGATTACTACCAAGTAAAGTGGGAGAACAGCTATCACAGATTTTCCCATATGCTATGTTAGCAAACTGAATTACAAACGTATTTATCCTTCAACAAAAGCAGTTTGTCCTAGATGTGAAAAGTTAATTTTAAAATAGTTTGTACCTTATTATGCTGTAAAAACACTGACACAACCAAGTTAACTGCTGGTCACAGCAGAGTCAAACCTTAACTAAATGTTATTAAAGCAAAAGAATCCCTCAGGGGAAATACCTTCATCTGTATTTTGTCATTCAACAATTGAACAGAAACCACAGTTAATCTGTGCTATTGCTTAAATACTACAAGTACCAGAATTAATTAAATTCAATACATATGTAATAATAAAAATCAAATGTTCTGGGTTTTGTTTGTTTACTCCTGCATTCCAGACACGTCTAGATGTTCACCAGGGATAATGAAATGTTAGGAAGAAATATTAAGATTTGTTCAATGAATTGTGATAGGACTAGAACTGTCAGACCTATCAAAAAATATACAAAAAAGTTCAGTCAAGTTTCACATGGAGCATTAATAAAGACTCTTTCATGAAATCTGGCATCCCTGAATTACCTGACTAGTTCTGCATCCACATCTGGAAGAAGGGGAAATCTCACCAGACAAAGTGGTTTGGTACACGTTAATAAACACTTCTGTACTCAAAACCAAGAATTTACAGTCAGTTAATGGGGAACTGATTATCAGCTTCAACTGATTTACTCTTGAAAAGGAAATCTTTGTTAAATACATGTTAGTTTTTTACAAAAATACTGCTTGATAGAATGACAAAATAAAGATCCGTTTCTGAAGAATGATATAGTTAGGGCGGTAAGGAGGGCTGTAAGAAGCAAAACCTCAGAAGATATACCTTAACTCTGCCTCTGCAGAGCACTTGTATACCTGTATCTCCAATGACCTTAGTGATAATGTGTTCTGTACATAAACAGTTTGGGATCAATAATTTTAAAAGTTTAGTATTTGATCTGTCCTCAGAAGGCAAGTTCTGCAATCAAGCAGCAAGTCTGTCTGAGAATTACTATATACACGCGAATACCAAAGCTTCATAATTACAGATTTTTCCTCACAATAGCTGAACTAGCCTGCACTGAACCGTAGCATCACCCAGAATCCGAAAGCCGATTCTGGACATCTGATCACAATGAGCCAGTCATCAGCCCCAAATTTAACATTGCACATAACTGCTTCTCATCAACCAAAAAGCTCAGCACAAAGCTACCAGAGGGATTTTTCCATCACACTAGAGTTACCAAACATAGCAAGGAACTGCTGTTTCACAGTGCAGAACTCCCTTTGCCCCCTTTGGTCCTTATTTTCATGCCCAGGAGAAATGCTCAAAGCCTGGAATATCTATGCAAATAGCACCAGAAGAAACACTCACTCTGCTCAGCCTGCCTCCCACTGATGCCATGGAACCCCCCAGCAGCGGGACACTAACACACCGTGACAGAGGAATCCCACACCTCTGCGTTGCTTTCTTCCACGCATGCCAATTCACACACACAGAAGTGACTGTAGCATGGCAACTAGTAAGTGAATACTTAAAGTGTCATATGCATTATAAAGATGCATGATAAAATAAGATGGAAAGAGTGGTTTTTCTATGCTAAAACTTACAAGGTGAGTATAAAAACTAAGATACCCCCCAGCGGAAACAAGCAGCAATTGCTGGCTAGTTGGTGACAGGTCTTAATTTGTCACAGAGACTTACTAGCAGCACAACGATGTGATCGCTGTCATGCTACAAAAGCAATTATTTTTGCAAAAAGGAATCTCTTCACATTCTGGAGCTATATAAAATAATTAAGATTCAACTAGATTTGTCAAAATATATAAGCACAGCACTCTACAACATTAAAGACTGTGCTTTAGTCACGCAATTTCAGGTCAGTGCACATAATGGAACCTCGCCACTTTGCCCAAAGGATATTTGAAGCCCCAGGAGCTCTACCCAGAGCTGAAAGATCACATGGCAGAAACCTGGGGCTGCCAAATTATCTCACATTATTTGTAACATCCTCCACTACCCAAGCCCTGAGTTAAAAGAAATTGTTTGGGCAGTTGGCATGCAGCGAATCAAACATTTCTTAAACCTTAACAGGTAGATTGATCTTTAGAAAATAGCAGTGATTCTAACTTTGTATTCCCAGGGATTCATGGCAGTCAAACAATGTTCATGGAGTTCATGGGGTTTTTTTCCTACATGCCTTTTATCTGCACTAATAACTCTTAGGGATATGCCTTTCATCTGCATTAATAGGTCATAGGGATCCATTACACCTTTATAAAAACCTAACATAAATTTTCCCATGGCTTTTGAGTAAGTTAATAAGTAGACATAAAATATCTGATAAAAATGATGAAAAATAGATACTTTTTTTTTTTTTTTCCCTCTCCATTTTATCGGCCAATAAAACTTCCAGGCTCAAGGCACAGTTGTTACAGGTCATATTTAGAATGAACAAGTGTTTCCTAAGCACGAGTCAGTTTGCCATGTTGCTGTTTGCTGGTCCATCCACTTGGCCTTGCTTGACACTCTTTAAGCCATCTGACCACTTTCAGCTCATTTTTGCCAGAGGAGAAAAAGTCTGGGAAAATCTTCCCAGTTCTCCAAGGATCAGCAGTTCGACATGGGGACTGTAACAGCATCTGATAAACCAAATGTTATTGTCTGGGCATTCAAAAATGACAAATAGCTTCCTGCTTGCAAGAAAACCAAATTTTATTGGGAAAACTCAGACTTGGAAAAACTTGAAAAAAACAACAGCAGATGAGACCGACATCCTTCAGAGTACATTGGCAAAAGTCTTGACCTAGTCTGCCTCCATCCGCTGTGATTAGCTCTTCTCCCTTCCGGTGAGACCATGCTGAGGGAGACCAGACTCAGCGGATCTCAGGTGAAGGGGATGTAAATCTGTTGTCTTTGATGTATATTTGGGTTTGAGGATTCTACTATCTACTCCATCTGGGAAGAGAAGCCTCCATACAATTCAGGCACTAAATGGTGGTGCCTGGGATGCCTGCTATGTGTAATGATCAACAGCCTTCCTTGCTGGCTACAGTCACTGTTGGCTATTTCTTACAGCAACCGCTGAAGTGCCGTACAGCTCTTTCATCAAGAGATTGAGGGCAGATATCATCCTCACAGAATCTGTGTTTCAAAACAGGTAACCTTTTACAGGGAGTCTTTTCCTGTCCTTTAACAAGCAAAGAAAAAAACCTTACCACAACCAACAAAACTCTACCATTTTAAACTGCAGACTACAGCAAGCACCACACCTTCCTTCAACAAATTTAGATCTATTCTTCTCAGCAGGGCTGACCTTAAACAGCAAAGCCCCAAGCCATTACCCACCACCAAAGCAAGTCTGATCCACCGTAGATGCTCTCACATGTGTTTGGACAGATGCCCACAAATGACTGTCTTCCCCTACATCCCTGTGAGATGATGCTGCTCCCCTGCCCTGCCAGGTTCCAGGCTTTAAGCCTCATCACCTACTCATGTTCAGCTCCCAGACCCTGAAAGGCAACTCCATCACATCCAGTAAAGGACAGAGCCTTTGAGGAAAATAAAAGATTTACCCTGGTGTTGTGCTGTAAGTTCACAGCCTGTTAGACCAACACCTCCTAAAGCAGAAGCAAGGAAGCAGAGCACGGACTGCTTTCACCACCAAGCTCCACCCACATAGGCAGAAGATGAGGTTAAGCCCTTTGCTGTCATTGCCACTGACCCAACAAGTCCTGCTCCAAGTGCAAGGCTCACTTTGACTCCCTACCTGCTCCCCACCACCGCTTCTGGCAGTTCCCTGTTCCCCTGCACCCAGGGCACTTGCTTCTCTGCAGCTCTCTGGTGTCACAGGGTGCGATGCACCTGGCCAGCTTGATCCAGCTGACAAGCTGCAAGAGTGGACCTAGGCCAGTCCCTTTCCATAACAAGGGTTTCCCAAACACACTAAGCCCATTCCAACACCTGTGGTTTCTCTTAACTCCTTTCAGCTGTTTTTCCCACCAATCCATAGCATGGCTGCTGGATGAAGGATGGAGAAAAATCTGTGCTTCATTTTCACAGGTGAAAGCCCTGTACAGACTGCTAAAAGATGCCGAGATGTCAGAAAGAGCAGTGCATGACCAAAACAAGACAACAGGTCTCCCTCTCTTTCTTCCTCCCTCATACCTGCGGGACTAGGGAAACTTGAACCACCCTCTTCTAAACTAGGCCTTGGCAGCTCAGACTTGTTAATTCTGGGTGGAAGAGCTCTGATTCACAGAATTTACATCATATTGTGGTACTTTAAACAGCAGCTGTGACGTGTTTTGGATGTGAGGGAGATTGATGACTGCTATGGGATTTTATACATCAAATCACTCTTTGTTCAAGACTGCCCCAGGTCTAATGCAGTTCTTCTCAACATATTTATTGCTGGAAGTCCCTTCCCTAGAAAGGAAAAGGAAGATTCGGTGATCAGCTGCTGAATACATTGGCGAGTCTAGAGCTTGTCTATTCCAAATTCCTTGTGGTTCATCACCAAGTGAGACAGCACGCTTGTCAGACAGTTTTAGTAAGGAATCCATTCAGCAGACAAATTTTACTTTCAATAGTAACTGAATAGATTAATTCTGTTTTCTTCCATTGGATATGACAAATCTTTCTTGCAGTTTAAGATAACATGTTAATCCCATAGGCAGAAAAGATTGCCCGTGTTCTTTTTTAGGCTTATCTTAGCACAATGTGGTTCAACTAATAGAGTCTCATTCCACCTGCATGCAAGAAATAAATCTTTAACTATATTCAGACACAAATACACCTGGTGTAGACAATAAGTATAAATCTGGAATCTGAAGGGATTAGGACTTTTTCGGGTAGTCATAAATAGTATAACTATTTTTGTAGTTAGTTATATTCATGGTTATAGTTATATTTATAGTTAAGAGGAATTTTTGTATTGCTGGAGTTGAATTGCTTTTAGATTTTTACCATTTATTTTTCACCAACCTACTAACTGCCTTCGTTTGGATAGGCCAATATTGACTTTGTCTCTCTAACCAGGGAATGGAAACTGAACAGAATTTCTTCAATTATCCAGTATCTATCCTTCCTTTATTAGAAGAGATGAGCATCTTGCAGGGACAGAGAGACATGATCAAAGGCCAATCCATTTTTCAGGGGTAAGCATCTTGGTAAGTCATGTAAGATACTAATTAGGTTGTGAGAACAGCTTACATTCTTCTATCAATTACACAGGCTGTTTGTTTTGTTTTAAGAATCCAAAATATCCCAGGCCTTGGAGGAAATATTTTCAACTTTCAGATGAATCTGGTTCTTTTTTAATTCTTTCAGTTCTTTGTAAGAGACGACAATGATACAACTTCATCTATAAAAGAACAATAAATGTCTGAGACCTTGGATAAGGTCATTACCCACACAAAAATAATGGACTATACTTGGCTTTAAAGTTCTGCTTGTTCTCTAAATACTTATAAACTAACTAGGCAAACTAGACTCCCTGCCTGTGAACTAATTCTTCTTCTTTCTTCCTTTATTTAGGTTCAGCAGAAAAACTTGAATAAATTAGGAGGTGGAAAAGGGTCAGTTACAGGTCTTGGGATACACGTCCCCCTGTCTAACATGCACAAGCCATTCCTTTCCCTCTGTTTTGCCCATCTGTGAAACAGGGGCATTTCTTGCCCTTGGTACTTCTGGTATTACAGCGTATATCACGAGAACAACTCAGATTTCTAAAGCACTTTGGGTCTGGCAGGCAGCAAGGGCAATGAAAGTGTTGAAAAGTGGTTTTGTATAGTTTCATAAATTGGCTGCCCTGGCATCTTAACATTTCCTTGTATCCTCTTGGACAACATCCTTATCATAAAAGTATGGAATGCTCATTCTAAAAAGCAAATATTTCTTAAAAGCTCCCAGTGGGTAAGAAGAAGTTAGGAACAAAATCACATTTCTCTAAAATAGGCAAATTTTATCAAATATTATAGTTAGATGGCCAGACAGTAGCAGTGTCTTAAGACATCAAAGAGCAGTACTGTACATTTTAAGTTCTAGAGTACTCTGGGAATACTGGCTTTAGGCATGCATATACTATAGCTTTTTCAGTCATAAAAGCACTAAGAAATAATGCTTATGTATTTGCATATTACTATCTTTTCACAAATACATTAGATTACTCATTACTTTACTACAGGTGCTGTACAGAGGTTATTTTTATGATTGCTGCAATAACACAGAAACCATATTTGGCAAGACATGTTATTTAGGATAGACTGCCCCCCTTCTGAAGAAAACTGGAAAGGAGGAAGTATCGCAAGCTCATAAAGGCATATTTCTGAAACATTTAAACATATTCTCAATAATTAATCTAATTACTGAGCTCAAGATGATAGAAGGACACACAATATGGGAGTCTGGAACACAAATTCACCACCACCTCCTACAAGTTTTAGTTAAATGGTGTTCAACTACACCAATAGCCTCTGCAGACAGCTAAAGTCTAATATTGATTACTGTTTTAATGATGTACAAAACCATAAAGATTGACCTTTGCAACTTGACATTATTGGTAAGGTGGTGTGCGTATTACATTTCACGTACAGCACAGCAAGTGATATTACATGTACATGTTTTAGCAAGAAGCAAACAGGCTGCAGAAAGTCCTCATATGTCCTAACGCTTGGAGCAAAGATGCCAAATGTACATAAAAAATGGGTTCTGAATTCCAGGCAAATCAAAGCTTATTAAGCTATACATACATTTTAATTTATTAAATAGAAATAAGTTCTGGAAAAATATTTTAAATTATTACTTCCATTTCTTTCCAGATGTTTGAATGCATGGGTTATAAACATGAAATAAACTGTTATTTAGAAATTAGGGGGGGTAAAACCCTACACACAACAACAACAAAAAACAAACTATGTTTAAAGACTTAATTTTTTCCCATGCTGAGGAAACACAACATTTGTATATGTTTGCTTCGATGATGAGAAAGCTTCTCTCCCTCTGATCATGAAACAATGCTGGAGCCTCAGGCCTGATGCAAGGACAATGCAGCCCTCTGTGTAGTATACAGGGTTGTCATGGTTTAACCCCAGCCAGCAACTAAGCACCACCCAGCCGCTCTCTCACTCCCCGGTGGGATGGGGGAGAGAATCAGAAGAGTAAAAGTGAGAAAAAACATGGGTTGAGACAAAGATGGTTTAATAGGTAAAGCAAAAGCCATCCACACAAGCAAAGTAAACCAAGGAATTCCTCACTACTTCCCACCAGCAGGCAGGTGTTCAGCCATCTCCAGGAAAGCAGGGCTCCATCACCTGTAATGGTTACTTGGGAAGGGAAAACGCCATCACTCCAAACGTCACTCCCTTCCTTCTTCTTCCCCCAGCTTTATATGCTGAGCATGACATCATATGGTATGGAATATCCCTTTGGTCAGTTGGGGTCATCTGTCCCAGCTGTGTCCCCTCCCAACTTCTTGTGCACCCCCAGCCTGCTCGCTGGTGGGGTGGGGTGCGAAGCAGAAAAGGCCTTGACTCTCTGTAAGCACTGCTCAGGAATAACAAAAAATCCCTGTACTATCAGCACTGTTTCCAGCACAAATCCAAAACATAGCCTCATACTAGCTACTCTGATGAAAATTAACGCTATCCCAGCCAAAACCAGCAGAAAGCTTCATAAGCACCAAAGTCCCTCAGGATCACAGATGCCATACCACGAGCACTTGAAAGAGAGAAATCTTTAACTCGGGCAGAGCCTGGTCCACTTAGCCTCCTGCAATGCAGTATTCACATTTATGCAACTCCAACACTGAAAAAGGAGTCGTTGGGATTAATCTTGGTAAGAAATGGCACAGTGTTGCCTTAGTGAGTGGAGCTGCAGTTGGGCATCACTACGTATCCCTGCTGGCAGCCTGCAGCTTGAGACCAGCTGCTCCCACAAGCTCCCTTGTTTCAGAGCTGCCGCAGAGTCATGTGCCTCATGTCATCTCAGAAGAAGAAGAAGATGCAGTTTTGGACTCGGAACACAAGCCCAAAAGACAAATGAGGCTATTAATTCCAGAACTAGAAATCATGCATACAGCTGGGATTACCCCAGGCCGTGAGCTTGAGTAAGCGGCGGAGCAGGCGCTGTTGTGAAGATGGGGGAGAGGGAGGTAAAGGGCCAATACTGTCGGATGCCCTGTGGCAGAAGGTATGTTCTGGACTGGTTGTCTGCTGCAGGTGACCAGAGAAAGTATTTTGATTCTCACCTGAAAAATGAGTCAGGCACTTCTGAGTGACCCGGGTCTCCTTGTGCCACTGAAAACCGACATTCTTTTTATCTTGGTCTATTAAGCATTAATAGGAGGCTTCTGCTTCATCAGCTGGGGAACAGTTTTGCCTGAAGCTGCCAGTGCACTTGTGGCAGCCAAAAAAGAAAGACATGGGCTTCCTGCAGGGGCACCATCCTTATCATCTAACTTGACAAGCCAGCTGTGGACAGAGCAGCCTGGCCTTAGGAAGGGGATACGGGATGATTGTAAAGACCATTTTTATTCTTCACACAGCGCGGTAGCTAAATTGCAATTGGATTAGTTGGACACTTGTCTGACTGACATCCCCGACTCTTTTGTCTACTTTCTGATCTTTCAATTCAGCTCTACCTGTTCACAGAATAAAACATTATATAAATATACAGACTTTTCTATAGTCTTTCCTGTTACGGACTACAATAGCCTAGAAGTCATGGCTAGGCACACAGCCCAAGAACGTACCTGTCCCTTGATCCTAAGGCTGATACATGAGGACTACGACAAGGAGAGTTCCACCAGCCTTTTGAGATGAAGGTTTTCTGGACAACTCACAGTGACTGCAGTGACATAGACTTAGTTTACACCCAGGAAGAGAAAAAGTTCTTCATACAGCTCTCCTTTGCTCTGCAGGAAAAGAAGAGTCTGAGCGTACATTTTTCCTAGGAACAGGCTTTCTGTAGAACTGGGGTCCCAAGGGAAGAAGGGGACCTTCAGCTGGGTCATGAAGATTCCTTAAGACCAAGCTTTGTGTCGGGCCAGTCCCCCCAAAAAATTAGTGGGTAGATGATTTTTGCTTTTTATTTCTCCATACTAAATAGGAATGAGTATTTTTCCACAAAGTGCATAAGACCCACATTCTGCGCATTCCTGCGCTAACATTCAGTCATAGTTTGACAACATTTTCAAATGACAATCTTATTGTTTTAATTATTGTTGTACAAAGAACTGGAAATACACATCAGACTCAGTTCCAACTTAAAAGTTATGTCTGCAAGAGACAGCTGTTGCAGGGGGAGGAATAACTCAAGATAGAAGCAGAATATGACTGTGGAGATGTCTTTCCACTTTGTCAGGTAACAGACAGAAAAAAGCAGTTGTCATTTGCTCTCTCCCAGCCCAAGGCCATTCAGAGATCAGAATTATTGGCCATCCTGTTCACCTGTCCTCTTATGGAATGACTGTCTCACAAATCTTGCTATCCGCTAGTTTGAATTCCTTATACAATGAGTGCTTCCCAATCGTTAGACTATAAGGAAAAAAAAAAATCCTACATAGAAGATAAGGTTTGGAAGAGAGCCAGTAGCTCAAAAAAGCAGGGGTGACATCTAAATATCATTTTCTTTCATAGGTAATTAGCAGTAGCCTCAACAAGGAAACAAAGGCATCTTTCTGAAGCAAGGCAATACCACAGCAGGGTCCTCTCAAGATTCCCATTTTGTAGCTGTGGTCCTGCTTTAAATCCAGGCAAGGACTGGGACTCTAACACGTTAAGGCTCGTGTGCTGATCTGCATGTTGGATCTCTGACTGCGTGAGTAAAGCTAACGTGCACTGTCCTGATACAATCTGCCACTGGGGACACCTTCAGACTTTGACCCTGTTGCTTAAGCAGCAATTACAGACACATTTTGCTACCAGGCACAAGGGAGTTTTCTGATACGTTTCACCATTTACATTGTAATATACCACAGAGGAACACATTACAGCACTGTACGCAATCCATATGGACTTCCATCCCCAGTGAGATGCCTCCATCCAAGATACTCCTGGACCAGATCATTTTTCTATCAAAAGCAGAGAGATTATGTCTAATTATTTCCTGCTGTCCTCTCTGTGTCTTTTTTATTCCATTAAACAAACAGACAGTGTTTGGTATATGAGCAAGAAATGTAGTGTAACAGAAAATATGCTAGAAAGGAAATGATTACTAATCACTGCTTTTTGCCCAAGGCAGCTAAAATGACCTATTTCCTCAGCTCATCAGCTGAGCAAACTATTGGCTTCAAGATGTGAGGAACCATCCTTGTTCTTTGGTTCCAAACCCAATTTTGTTTCTGTAATGAATTCGAGGAGCAAATACGACCTGGGCTGAAAGTGAAGCACACAAGAACTACATTAAACCCAAAACAGAAGACGTGAATGGGAAGCAGACAGACAAACCTAAACCATAGCCTAACAGTGTATTACTGAAGTTTAATGACTTTAATATATGGGACTCAAGAGAGCATCGGTTAGGTTAACACTATCCCAGGACATTTCCAGGACATGCTATGAAGTAAAACATAAACTACTCTTAAAATAAAATTGTACTATTTCTTTGGGCAGCAGGAAGATAAAAAGTTAATCAGAGCTCTCAAGCGACTGATCAGATGGAAATTAATGACAGATGCAAGGGGCCTGATTCATTATCTACTGGACTTAAAAAGTATCACCTACCTTATGAACACATAACAAACCTCCAAAAGGATATGCTTCTCTTACATTCCATTAAACTACTCGCGTGCCTCAGTATTTCTAGGACTGAGCATAGTTTTGTGACAAAGTAATTAATCACTATGCATGCTCTATTGTTAGCACTGTGAGCCATACGTTCAGTGTCCAAATGTTTTTATTCAGGAACCTGTAATTTTGTGGTGGCTTGTTTTTGCCAGGAATGAGAGGAGGTAGCCCTTGAACATCAACTCACCTGAAAATTTCAAATGGCAAGTTAAAATCATATATTTACAAGTGGCTTTCTCTGACTCAAGAACAGCACTAAAGGTTTCTCTCCCCTACACAAAAAAAAAAAATCCCTCTAAAGGGACACTTTACCAAGAAAATATGTAAAAATACAGAGCTGTAAACAATATTTTTCCATAATTTCAGCTATAAGTTGTTCTCAGACGCATGGCAAGGAGGAATGACCTCACTCCCAATAAAACCTAGTCCCATCAGGAAGAAATTAGTTACTGGCAATACAGTTACCTAAAACCAAATACAGTTTCAGTAAGACAGAATTTAATATTGAATTAACGCTTTGAAATATATCCAGCCTGGTCTTCAAAAGCCATGAGACCTGCTTCAAAGAAAGGGACCTGCTATGCAGACCTTCTACAACTTACACATAAGCATACACACAGGATATGCCTAAATTGACAGGGAAGCCAGCTCAATGCAAGTGAAACAAGGCAGCTGGTGTGAGGGCCCTGCACCTACACGAGAGCTTCTTGCTTCAGTCCCGCTTTTGTCGGTTGGAGACCAAACGTTCCCCATGCGGATGCAGTTTGAAGCTGTCCAATGGACCAACCACTGGTCCATCTGGAGATGATTAGATCTTCCTTAGGATGATGCAGATTTGGTGCTGTTAATTCAAAGACACACTTAGGAAATCACAAACAGCTCCCGCTCCCCTCTTCTCAGTTTATTGTCCTCTCCTGCTTTGCACCGCTCCGCTCCATCATCCCCAGGACAGAGTACCCGCAGCGTTTTAAGTGATCTACAGGACGAAAGCAGGTTTGTACTCCAGTAAGCGTTTGAGTTTGCTCCTGTGTGCCGACAAGGAAGGCTGTACCAGCTTAAGGGCTGCTAGGTGAGACAAACTCCAGCTGTAGGAGGGGAAAAACCCTTCAGCGGCAGCTGAGGCTGACTTTGCAAGGCAACCCGGGAACCAGGGGCTCTCCCACTCCAACCCCACCCCACAGCCTGTCATCTGCCCGTCAAGGATTTTCAGAGCTCACCTCCTGTTGACTCTCCAAAATACATGGAACGCCTCTTGGTTACAGGAACATTTTAGTACAGGAGACTTTGAGTGAGGAAGGCTGTCCACCACTCCTCCGCTGGCCGCTGTTCCTCTGAGGATCAGATACAGACATCTGACTCCTCACAGGGCTTCCACCTCCCCGAAATACTTGCCAACCCTCCTTGAAGATGCCAAGGTGAAGGCAACACCACAAACCTAAGTGCCCCAGAGAAATTCAATTACAACAACCCCCCCCCCACCGCCTCATGAGTTTGAAAATGTTGAAGAACTTCCACAGCGCGTTCAGAAGGGGGTTGCTTTCTCTTCTTTCCCCGTCACGCCGAGAGAGCCTCGCGGTTTGCGGAGGCCGTGGGCCAGAACGGCAAGCGCGCTCCCAGCCAGCGAGGACCCTCCTGGCAGCTGCCTTGGGGCCACACACACCTCCCCTTCCCCAGGACTCGGGGCAGAGACTTCGCAACACGAAGCCGGTTGCGCTGGCAAACGTCCGCCATTTATTTATTTGGGGTCTTCGACCAGATGGGAAGCCGGGGCGTCAGACATCTTGGCTAACGCCTCGTTAAGGACCCCCACTTTCCCTGCAACTCCACGCGTGTCCCTGCGTGAGGCCCGAAGCCCACCGCCAGGAGAAGCCTTCCTCCGCCCCCGGCGGCGTGAGGAGGAGGCGGGTCACACACACGGGGGGGAACCCCAGCGGGGCGGACAGGTACCCGGCCCGGCCGCCGCCCCTCGGCCCGGCCGCCGCCGCCGCCCCTCGCCCCCGCCGCCG
>VZTL01054474.1:31937-43377 GCA_013400535.1 Scopus umbretta
TTTTTTTAACCCTTGAGAGGCTTTTCTGGGTGTTGAATAGTTTTAATCAATAGCGAACGTCACTAGGAAATTGCCACATCTCGGTATGCGGCTGTCTCTAGGTTTCTTGCTACTTTAAGGGAAATTTACAGTAAGGCTAGAGAGTATTTGCAGAACATAGTTTATGGCTGTCACCCTTGCCCCATATGAGATGTTTTCTATGACAAGTCTGTTTAGTTTGTAGGAAGTGAAAAAATGCTGGAGCAGTGCTCCTAACAAGTAACAAGCTCATCTCTTGCAGTCAATTCCAGAACCACTGTAGCCAGTGGAGAGCCTCCTGTTGACCCTTGGACCCTAATCCAGTAACACTTTAGGACAAGGCTATATTACAGAGTTACTCCGATCTAGTGAGCTAACCTCATCTGTTCACCTCATAAAATCTTCCTAGACAAATATCTGATTTTCCCCCCCACCCCCCACTAAAAAAGGTAGTCCTGATGCATGACCAGGTAAATTAGCAGAAGAGTAGAGAAATAAACCATTTCTAACCTATTTCCATGACTTCCTCTCTGCAACCCATTTCCCTTACAACTTATTTACAATACTACATAGCTTCCATGAAATAAAATACTACATAGCTTGCTTCTTAGAGTAAGGCCTTCATCAAAATAGTACCAAATGTTTTGGCTGTATGTTCCTTCTCCACACAAATATGTGCGTGTGAGTGTGTGTGTTTGCACATGCATGTATTTATTTGTTCATTTATTTTTCTCTAGGTATATGCATGCACCTGCACATATACACAGCAGAGCATTTTCATCCCAAGAGCTTAACACTTACCAACCAGAAGAGAGATTCTCTCTCTCACTCTGCTGGTGAGAGCATTTGACCATCGACGTCTTATCCCGAGATTCACAATAATTAATGTTTTATTTAGAGCTCAGCTGTTGGAGAGCAGAGTTTGCATTAAAAATCACATTAAAAATGTGGCTCCCATGAAAAATGTTGGATGTTATTTGCTTGGAAATAAATAAATAAGCTGCTCCCATGTGATGCAGCGCAACACAACCTCAAACGACTCGCCCAGCAAATTATACCACTGTTACCCTGTGCGCTCAAAAATCCGTCGGCGCCCACATCAGTTTTCCTTTTAACACGGTTTCAGAGCGGTTCGCATATATTGTGGTGGCCTGATTGGTAATGTGCATGTACCTTTGCATTAGCGTTATTATAAAGGGGGAGGGAAATGAAGGCGCGTATGAGTTCACGAACTCTCTCAGAAGTGCTGAATCAGCCCTAGGCAGCATTAAATAGAATTTGCCAATGTGGCTGGTAACGCTGCTGCTCATGGGGTGGCAAGGGCCAGGCAGAGAGGAACATTTTGAACTCAGGGTCTGTCTGCAGTAGTCCCTTAATTATCAACAAGAACAGTAGGAGGATTTTATTTTTTTTTTTTTTATTTCTAGCTATCATATGGCCACCCCTGAATCATTAGTTTGAATTGCTGTCACTAGTTGTTGGTTGGGCAGTTTTATTTGCCAACTTAACTGTTAGGTATGCAGGCATCAGTGGCTTGCAGGTCCTTGGAAACTAAAACCAAGCAAGCAGAGTCCTCGTGCCGCTTTCTCCTGAGGTCACTTGGGTGCTCTGGTCCCACAGTGAAATTGCCATACGTCGCGCGCAGTGTAGTGGTTGGGATCAATCAGGCGAGCTGTAAAGGAAGTGCTACGTGTTTTGCATTCCAAATTATTTTGCAATAAGTGCTTGAAAACCAAACTTTTTTTCATGCATTTGAATGTGTTGGGTTTTTTTTTCTCAAGAAAAAGTGTTGCCAGAAAAGGAGAACAAGTCATGAATAATGTATCAAAAAGAATTAGTGAGCTTATCATCTGTCCGTGCCATTTGCAAACTTAGTAGGGGGTTAAACATTTTGATTAATGCTTTATGAAGCTCATTTTTGGGATAAGTGTTATTGTCTGGACGTTCAGAACAAGCAATGGGAGAGTTCACATTCCCAGCTGTTCACCAGGGATTTGGGCCAAGTTGCGTAACCTTTCCGTGGCACAGTTCCCCTGCC
Source organism: Scopus umbretta (assembly GCA_013400535.1). Lineage (NCBI taxonomy): Eukaryota > Metazoa > Chordata > Aves > Pelecaniformes > Scopidae > Scopus > Scopus umbretta. The sequence continues at coordinate 33,994 of VZTL01054474.1, forward strand.
TTTGAAGTGCGCCTAGACGCCTACCTGTGTGTCACAGGGATGTAACGAAAATTCATGTGTCAGAAGTGCTCCGAGATGAAATGTGCTGTATGAGTGCAAAGTACTCCTGTTATTGCTGTTGTGAGAGGTCAGGGACTCATTTAAATCCTGTAGGACTTTAGTACCGTATAAACAAGAAAGCTAACAAGGTCTTATAATTTGCATAGACCATGACTGTACATTATTACCACAACCACGTTATTAGTATGGTACACTGATGGAAGTGTCCTGTTTGTTTTAAATTAATGTGACCTATACAGCATTTTAAATTCAATTTAGATGAAGTTGTGTTGAAGAAGCAAACATCTGCAGAGTATGCTATCAACGGATTTTATTTTTTTTTTAATGTCACTGGTAATATTTTGAAGGAATTCATTTCTCCTGCAGGATTCACAAGCCAAACCGTCAGGGAAGCGGCTAGGCAATATCAGGGAAATACATCTTACTTCCCTGTTCAAAGTGAGAAAATCTAGGTGAGACCTTATATGAAGGACTGAAAACTGAACCACGCACACCTGAAGTAGTAATTTGCAGGATTTGTACCTCAGTACTGACTCCAGAGACTTTCTTCTTCTAAGGAACACGGCTGTACTTTTGCATGCCGGCCTGAGCCCAACAGCCTTAACTCCTCAAGAGTCAACTGCCAAGCACTGGGGGGTTTCCAGCCAGTGCTAAATGGCCTGTAGACCACACGGACAATTCTTGAGACCACACTAGTGATTAATTAGGCTTATGTGTCTATATTAGTTGCAGCAGGCGTTAGATACCAGGCATTGCATTCACCAGTCATGCAGAGCATTTGCAGGTGTTTCACAGCAAGCAATGCAAGCTGAGATCTGGGAAGAAGTCAAAGATCTCATAAAACATTTGCAAATAAAAGCCATATCTCAGCAATGTGTTAATGTTCTTAACGGTAACAAAGACACATACTCCCAGCAGCTAAACCAATATATATTTGCATTTTATAGCACATCGGCTACAAAATAAACAGGTTATGAAGAGCTGTGGGGCTATCACTGCTGAAGATTTCAGATGATACTAGAAATTATGAGAATTAACCTATGGAATGAGGAGTCCATCCCCTGTAGTGCTCCATGTTGCCATAGTGTAAAATATATAATCTGGGGTTAGGATCTGTGCTATGCCTCGTTTGTCAGCACCTTCTCTTTTTTCATCCTACGCTCTCCTTCCTTCACAAACTCCTCCAGTTCCCTGCTTCCCACTCCCATTGCCTCCCACCCCCCATGGCTGTGTCAGCAGGGCTGTAAGGACTTCTCTGGACTTCGTTATGCTTCACTGTTAAGAACTGGCAGGTTTTGTACTTCATGATACCCGTTAAGCATGTCTGAAGTAGTTGCTGGGCTATGTAACTGCAGAGATAGCCTATTTCCAGGAAGGGATGGAGGGAAGGAGGGAGAAGCAGCTCCGTGCAGCGCCAACCAGCCACTTATTTTTTTTTCTGAAGTAGTTTAATTCATCTCGGAACTGTGAGTTCAGGTGATATTTGTCCAGTAGGTTGCTTGAAAATAAAACTTTTAGGTCTGTGGGGTGGAAACGATGCTCCCTACCAGAAGAGTAATCGATGCGGTGGGAGACCAGGTATATCTACCACTTTGCCGAGCAGTCCCGAGTCCCAGCATCTAAGGTGGAGGGCTCTCTCTGGAGATACTCCAGTCATCATATCACTGGATATTCACTGCAAGAGAGTCATGTGGTAGCCGAGTACTTCTGGTGCTTATTTTAGAGATAGGGGAATTGGATTCTTCTCCCTATGCCAGTGAAAATCTAGTAGACTAAGACATTCTCAGGAAGGAGAGATGAAAATACCCCGAGCCTAATTTTAAAACATGCGTTCCAAACTGGAATTTTGAAATGGGTTTGAACCACTGTATTCCGTGTCCTGGAGAGAAACCCCCAAAGTAAAACTTTTGGGTTTGAGTTGAACTGACCATTAGATTTGTTTCAGGGGTTTTCTTGTTCCTTTCTTTTGGTTGCATTTCCCCCAAACCAAGAAAGCCTATTTCTCTTCACATTCAATTTGGTCTGAACTGATTTCTTTTTAATCTTCGCTCATTTTGCTGCTGTGTGGAGAACTTGGTTGTATACAAAGGCTTATATGACATGACCGAATTTATGACTGTTTGAAGATGAGTGACTTTTTATATGCAAAGAAGGCGTATATTCAAGGCTTCAGCTCTGAAAGTACAGATTATAGCTATTAATTGTCTTCCTATCTTGATTCTAGACAAGACATTTATCTCTCTCTTTGTGTGGATTTTGTCAGTTCTAAAATAGTGATGTGTTTCACAAGGCAGTTACAAAGTTTATTCCTTCATGTTTGTAAAACATGGACGTAAGTTGCTGTATAAATAGACAATTTAAATATATCTGCCAGCTCATGCAGAAACCTCCGCACATAAAACTGAGCAATTCCAAACAGATTTTGCTTTGTAGCTACTTTCAGAAATCTGTGATGTTTTTAAATAACATATATTACTGCTGAGCTCAATTCCAGTTTAAATGGCATATCAGAACATGTGTTTCTTAAAAAAAATTGTGGAAAATGTGTAATTACCTTAGATTTTTAACAAGCTACTGTAGCTTGTAACTAGCTGTTGATACCTCATCCTGTTTGTACTTGGAAACCTGTGGATTTTGGGGAGAGGGAAACAGGAGTGTTAATATGCGATTACATCATCAGATTATGCTTCCTTCTGCTTGCTTGGTTTTGTACTGACACGATATTGCTGTAGCTGTGGTTTCAGACACTGCCACTGCCTTTTCAGATAACCATTAGCTTGAAAATCAAAAAAGGAACCGTCATAAGAACAGGAGACCTAAATGACCCATGGACTTCAGTGTCTGGAATGCGAAGCTCTGCGGTTCTCTAACTTCTGTCTCCTCTGCAGTATCGCGTCTCTTTCAGATTTTCCACAGAACTTTGCTACCCTGATTTAGAGTTTGCCTGCATATGCAGTTTTTCTTGATTAGTTCCTTTCTGATGTAGTGCAGAATAAAAGTGCCTGTATGAAACATTAACTAAGAATAATTCCAGGTGTAAACACTCGTTTGGTTCCAAAGAGGGCTGAAGTACAGCATTGTTACTTGCAAAACCACAATTGATTTCCATACCCTTTTCGAGAGCGTTCTAGAAAAGGACAAAGGAAAAATACTGGGGAGTTCAGAGCAATTTGTTAAAAAATAAGTGCTACAATAGCATGAAATCTCGATTGCCAATTTAATTATTTTCCCCAAGATGATGCAAAAAATTCACTGTTTCTGATGTGGCAAGAGAGTTACTGCCGGAGGAAGGGTGGTCACTGTTGCCCAGCATGCCCACTTCGCTTTACCGATGTGGTGGTTCGGCAAGAGATCAGCTTTTAGCATGGGAAGTGAACAAACTGCAAGACACAACTTGCTTTTGAGCAATTTGCTTCACACAGCTTTTTTGCATTGCTATTGGATCGCTAAGGCGATTGTTTCCAGCAACCCTTTTCAATTTTCAGAGCCCAGAAAATTTTCAGGTGGAGATGCAGAGAAAATTCACATGCATACAAGCTGGAGAGCATATTTGTGTTTACAGCTTTGTTTTAGTTACCTGTCTCCGACTCCCTGTAAATATTCCCTAAGGTACGGGGTACTGTGGGGCCGAAAGCTCGCCGCACCAAAGCACATGCTAGCGTGTTGGCTGACAAATACATTTGAAAGGCTTTTGGCAAGGAGGCGGCCTGTTTTCTTGGCTTCTTACCTGTGTTTCGTACTTAAATTAGTGAATGAAGTCAGATGCAGGCCATACCTGAGCTTTTGTGTGCTGGCTTTAGATCTTTGTGGCTGCACGGCTTTGGCCTACTGGCCGAAGAAAGTGTTGACGCACGCCAGCTGGGACTGCTGTTTTTCCTTCGTTGAGCCGGATGGGCAGCGTGTGTAGGTATAAGGGGTGCAACCACATTGCACCCACTGTTCTTGCCCTGTTTTTTGTAATGACAGTATTTGACAGTTACTTCCCTGAAAATGCAGGATTTATATTTGGATTTTATTAGACTCGTTTTCCTGTTTGCTTCCTACTCACACCGTGTTCCCCTTCTTTCATTCTGCTGCCTATCGGTAACCAATATCTTATTCGTATAACCTCTCTGTCAGTGAGTGGCAGCTGCTGTTCCTGCAGCCACGGCCAGCTAAGGTGAGGTAGCTGTGACCCACCTCCAGCAGCTCCCTCCTCATTGCGAAGACTTCCCTGGCCGCAGCGTACCAACGTGCTCCAAGAGCTTGGCAACCTTTGATCTCAAATCTGCCATCCTGCAGATGAAAGACAGACTTCTGCAGAAGTCCATCGTTACCGTTTCCTCTGTCAGCACCTTACCAATTAAAAAGCATTTAGGCCTCTTGAGAAGAAAACGAGTGGTTAGCAGCAGTACTGGCCAGGAAGATGCTTCACGTTTTCAGTTCTGGTGAGAGGGGAAAAAAATGTCAGTTACATAAGGGGGGAAACAAAATTATAGAAATGAAGCATTTATAGCTTGGAGAAAAAAGGGAATTTGGTAACTGTCTGCAGTTATATGAACTGCAGCGTGGTCATGATGGAGAGGAAATGGGGTTAGCTAGGTCACTGCTGTGGAGGAGAATGTGGCCAAGAGCAATGAGAGAGATTGGGGCAGTTAAGCACAATTTAGACTGAAAAGGTTTTCAGATGATTTTCCATGTAAAAAGCAGGAATCGTTCCCTCTCACACCTTACTTCCTTCTAAAATGTGTTGGCATGAAGAGTTCTGTGCTTCAGGTGGGATTAGGTGGTGGTGGTGGTTTACGTAGGCTCAAATTCAGTGAGTCACCAAAAGCAGAGAGTGTTGTGATCGGTGTAAAGTGCTGTACATCATGGATCAAACCTGAAGGCCATGTCTTCTGGTGAGGGAGACAAGCAGCTTGGGAACTATGTACTCCTCAAAGAGGGTGCAATCTAGAGGGGTAGTGTAGTTGTGGACTGTTAGCATGGCCTTTTCCTATTAAATTGTACTTACTAATGTAAAATATACAAAAACTCAGAGGTGCAGAATTTCTAGCATTAAATAGTTGTCTTACAGCATTCTGTTTTTCACACGATGCCTCCCAGGTTCAGCGCAGAGAGGACACTTGCTAGGGAGAAAAAACAGAGTTACCTAGCTAATAAAAGTATTGACTGTGAAACCCCCGTCTTGTTCATTTTAGAAGCATAGTGCTGGGGTCTCCCCAGCAGAGCTGAGGAGGAAAAACACAAATGATATGAGCTTACCAAAATAGGAGGACCTTTCCGGTATGAGAGAAGAAGAGTGTTGAGATGTCCTCAGCGTGGAAGTAAGGGAGTACAAACTCTGCTTTTTAGTTTAAGGCTTGCTGAATTTTTTAAAGGGCTTAAAGGCGTAGCTGCTGTGAGACGAGATGCGGCAAGCACAGGGGACGTTTCAGGTCCTGTGATGCCATAAAGTGCACACCCAGCCCTGCACCCTTACTGTTGTTCCAGTTCGGTTCTGCAGATCCTTTGTTTTGCTTGGTTGTCCCATGGGTGCTGGAGTGGTTTAGTTACGCAGACATCCACGTGGCTTTGTCACCAGGCTGGAGCCTGCAGTGCAGGTCCTCACCCTAATTGCTACCAGGGAGCCCATCCATTTCACCCTTGTCCTGTTATTAGCTTTTGTAACTTACTCCATCAGTCCATCCCACTTCCTCCCCCACTGTGGCCTTTTGGAGATGACTTTGAACACGAGGATTATTTGCAATCCCCTGAGCCCAAGAGGTCAGCTAAGGAGATGAGTTCAAACCGGCCACTGACTCTGCTCGGCAGAAGTGAATGTACCAGGTGATGCACTTGGAACGGCAGCTGGCTTTCCCCATTTGCAGAGCCTATGGGCTGCCTCACAGGCAATAAGGAATAAATCTTCCAGTCTGAGTATTTGGATCATCCTCTTCACTAAATTTTAATTTTTGCCCTCTCTTGCTCATAGTTTTTCGAAGCCCATCAAAATAACCCGAGTTGTCCTCAGGTTTGTACGGTCACAGGGACATCTCTGATCATTTTTCTCTGCACTTCAGTAGTACAAAACAACTGGTAATGTAGGGCTCCAAATTTAGTATGACAGCACTGTCAACTTCCTGTGTTTATGTTGGGGCATAATGATTTTGCAATCTTAAGCATTTGCTTTAAGACAGAAAGGAAGTCTAAACCAAAAAACATTATTCAGATCCTTAAGACATCAAAGGTAGTCATCCACAAAAAACTTTCTGTTTGCCACAGGCAAACACAATTTTCAAGCAACTTCTCTAATGCAAAAGATGCACACATACATATCCACATGTACGTAGCGTGTTGTGAGCAGGAGACTGCCTTCATAGGAGCGGTATACACGGAGCGGTGCTAAAGTACTGTCCTGATTCCTGACTGGCTTATACACAAAGCAAAATAGTTGAGGAAGTAAGGACAAGAGCTGTGCATGGGACTACTTAGGTAATTGCACGTGCACCTGATGTGTCCCGTATAGTGTGAGCTGCCTCTGGTTACGTGCTGTTATGGTGGTGGCATGTGCAAATGCCACTTCATTTTTGAATCAATGATTTTGTACATGGATTTCATCTTCTCAAAATGTGACCTTGAGAGCAGTCCTGATCACTGCACCACTTTTCTTTATATACTTGTGGGCAGTCATTTTACTTCAGAGCTTTTTATTTCAAAGCACAAAAGCATGACGACCTTTCAGCATTCACCGTCTTGTTCTTATATGAGCTCTCTGAGATGCAGTCAACGGTCTACTGGTTAGGACATGCTCCAGCATTGTAATAGTCTTGGGAAGAGCTTTCTTCAGCAATGCCTTCTGGATCTAATATATAAGTAGTGTGGTTTTTTTCCTGCAAATACTGTGCAGAGGCCAACATTTCTCTCTTTAATAACTTTATGAGAAGTCACAGCAGGTAGCCTGCTTGACATTTTCTTATTGTAGGCTTGACCTGTTGGTGAGCTTTGTATCGCTGTCCGGAAAAGGCCTGTATAGTTGTGGGCTAGCTTTTCCAAATCACGGCATGCCTTTTTTGTCAGCTGCAAGCTCCTACCGCATTGTGGGTGGTTGCATCACTAAGGAGAAAATAGCTAGCAAAGGCACAATCATTGCCTCGGGACTTCGTCAAGGAAACCTCATGTTAAGTTGCATATTTGCGACTTGAGCTCCAAGGGTTTGGTCGTGCTTGCAGTAATCTGCAGATGTGGAGCCTGTTGTATTCTGTGTGCATCCACTGATTTGAAAGGGGAAATGAGTAGTAAGAGAGAGAGGTTTAGATCAAGCGGGAGGCTACCTGCAAGGAAAAAGCCTGTCAGCTTTGGCTTTGGAAGTACCAGCACATCCCCGAAGTCCCAACGTCCAGCAAATGCCTGTGTTGGGTTGTGAAAGCTTTTCACCACATTAGAAAGGCTGAGATGCTTACTGACAAAGCGGCTGCAGGGCCATAATTTCATCGCTGATATCTTGCTGAATAATGAACTAGATCTTTTTTCCTTCCTTGTCCTGCTAGAAGTCTAAAGCAGACAAAGGAGGCATGCCGGTGTAAATTTAGCTTAACAAAAAGGCAATCAGGTTCTGTATGACCAGCGCCGAGAAGAATGTTAAAGCAATACTCATCCAGCTGGCGATAAAGGATAACCTGCGCTGAACTGTAGAAATAAATGGAGGAAAAAACATGACTCACTAATATCCTTGACCTTTTTTCAAGAGCAGATAATAGTAGCAGCACCTGAAACCATTAGATATGAATACAGTGATTTCTAGAGGAGTTTGTCTTATCTCTTGAGAACTCTGAGGATGGACTGCTGTGGCAAGAAATAAGCAAATTGGCTGGACAGGGACATGGTTATGTCTACTGCTGGAAGAACAAAGGATGTTTGATTTATTTATTTTTTACTCTTAACACACTTGTAGCATTAGGGACCCTAAGCACTGTTTCTCTTTGCTGTTGACACAGCGTAAGGGTGAGGGATGCACAGACAGCTTGGAACAGTTACAAAAAAGGATTAGTGGCTGTTCTGCAAGAGGTTATTATTGCAGCTTCTAGGAGCTGGTTTCAAAGGCAACTACGAGCATGAGCATCTCTCATTTGCTCTCTGTAAAGAATAGTGCCTCTATAGTCTCATGACATTTAGCATCAAATACCTCTACACTTTTCTTCTTTCTGTTTTGGCCAGATAAGATTCTATAACCTCAAATCTTCTGCGTGTATCCCTTTGTGAAAGAAGGAAAACATCCCACTGAGAAAGAGAGAAACAGGATATAAAAATAGGGAGCTGCTCACAGTTCAATCCTTTTTTTCCCTTCTACTGAATCCCTGTGTGGCAGCGCACTGATGCAGTACCATAAGCAACAGCCTGGCATCTTGCAGACTGCCAAGCTGAACGCAGAAGGACTGGGCATCGTCATTCTCATCTTTTACCGTCTTTTTTGGCTCTTTGTTTATACTTTTTCGTTTAAAACGGGGGATTTTTTGGTTTCAGCCCTGGGTGGGGGCCTCCTGGGCGCTGCTGTGGTTTGTGGCCCTGGACAGCTCCTGAGCCTCCTCCCTGCGTCCCCCTTGTCACGCTGCCGCCCGTCTGCTGCCCTTTCTTTCTCTGGAGTGCTCTGTAATCTTCAACTATCTGCTTCCCTTCTGTCCTCTCTACTTTTCCTTTTCTGTGCCTGTCCAGGGGCTGCCTCCAGAGCATGTCCCATTGCTGTTTGCAGGCAAGAAGCCCACCGTAATCATGACAGCAAGGTTCCCACTGCCTGCCCGCAGCAGAGTCCTCCCTTGCAAACGAAAGGCCTGCTTCAGCAAGAGAAACGCTTAACTCAAAATCTTTTTGACGTTTGTGGGCTTTAAATTTAGGCCTGAGTTAAACTTATGCACAGGTATTTATCTCATATGAGGCAGCAAGGCTTCAAGTGAAGAATGTGAGCTTTGTAAAGCTGCAAAACTTTATCTAGCAAAGGGTCTGCACTCGCCTCTTCGTGTTCCTCCAAATGTGCAGTTGCGGTACCGAGGAACGTGCTGCCCAGCTATTTGTACTCCTCCTTTCACCTCCCACCATGTCAGGGCCAGCTCTGGGTCAGACACTTGTCTGGTTCAGACACTTTTTCCCTAGGATCAGGCATGTCGCAGTGCTGGCAAGACATGGCTGTGACTGCTCTGCCACTGCCGGTGACCAGTGGCTCCCTATCATCTCCACTCCAGTGGCTTGTTTTGAATTCCTGCTCAGGACGATGCTGTTTAGGAGAAGCAGTGACATTTTTCTCTCTTCATATTGGTGTCTGATGGCACGTGGTAAGTGCCTGCTGTCCTCATTGGTGTTTTGTTTTTTTTT
>VZTL01054476.1:0-17797 GCA_013400535.1 Scopus umbretta
ATGAGAGCTGCTGGTTTTTTGGTGGGTATTTTTTTTCCTGAATGGGATCTGAGTTATCAATAGCACATATGTTAACTGAAGCTAACTCTGCAGTGAAAAAAAGCCACACACGTCTCAAAGATCTGGTGCTGTCAGATAAGTTAGTGACCTACAGGACAGAGCTGCTGATACGTAGACTGGATAATCTGACTGAGAGTGAAAGGCATGGAGTTGAAACAACTAATGAACTCCCCTGATTTTGAAAAGCACTGAATAACCCTCCTCCCTGGAAGATCCTGGCTCTTGACTTTGTTGGAGATCAGACCACTTATTTTGCTGTCTAGAGTACAGCTTTTCTGAAGACTTTGGCTTGAAGACCTGACGACATTGCATTGTCTGGCTGGAGAAGTATGACGAGCTCTGAAGAAGTCTCAGGCTCCCATGAAGCTCTTCTCAAGGGTCCCATAAAGTCTTTGTGCTGTCCCCAGCCCCCTTCTCAGGCTGGAAAAGGTATCATCGCTGCCTGTGACCAGAGGCAGATCTTGGGTAGGGTGTTCCCACTGAAGTTTGCATGTTCCTTCCTTTTGCTGAGGGCTTTTACACTAAGTTAGTAAGTTAGCAAACAGGATTTAATCCTCTCACTGAACTTCACAGGAGTTTTGCTCAAGTAAAAGTGAGAAGGCACAGCTTCAATTTTGCAGATAGGTTTGTGCTTGTATTACATACAAGGGAAAGATATGCTTAAATAACAGAATGGCTGTCACAGAACTGACAAAAGACAGTCAGGTGTATGACACAAAGGAGGAACTAGCAAGTAAGCTATTACCTACTGCTGTAAAAATACAAAACAAGGGCACCGCTGAGGAACTGAAGGACAGAGAGTTATTTTGCATTTATTTCTCTGACAATATTTGTTACAATCTTGGTGGCTACTGAGGAGTAGTAGCTGAGGAATATTAAAATTCACTTTAAAAATCATTTATGAAATGATATAAATTGAAAAATATTTGCCTGTGAAGATGTAATACCTTATTTGAATGCAGTCATGTCTCTGGAATAAATACCCAGTTAAGCAGTTGTTTGAAATGTGTATCATTCTGCTCAATAGCTACTCAAGTCTGACAGTTAAAAACAAGTTTACAAGCAGATTAAGGGCACTGCTTTATAAATTAGATTTAAAACGGATGTGAAAAGGACAGAAGGGAACCTCCCTTGTTGAATTTCGATGTTCAACTTAATCCAAGACAGGCCAAGTTTCCACATCAGTTTAGATCAAAGAGAGGATCATAAGCTTCTTTTTGTAATGACTAGATACCCAGGCTATTTCATGTGCAAGGTCAGAAGCTAATTTCCTTCTTTCTGAAATACTGAGGAGCTGTGTCTGTGCTCAGGACAACATGGGGACAACAGCTTTCTTTAATCCAGCTAGTGATTTAGCCTTTCATTTCCTTGTTCTCTCTTTTCTTTTGTATGCCTTCAAAAAATAAGTAACCACAGTTGTCTTTTATAACCTTCAAAAACCTGGCACAGTTTTACGAGGGTAGAAAATCTAGGAGGAAGAGAAATACAGCCAAAACTAATCACTAAGGTCTGACAGTTTTTCCGGTTGTCACTATTTCAGTTGAGCCCAAGGGCTTTTTGTTTGGTTTTGGGAGATTTATGTTTGTTTTGGGTCAAAATACTTTACTTGGAAAGCTCTAACATTATATTGATGTAAATGTCCCTTATACCAACACAATGTCTTCCCCATCCCATTGAGGTACAATGCTGTTAGTTTAGGCAATTTCATATTGATATATGAAGGGCTTTTTGTTTGGTTTTGCCACCAGGGGTGAGGAAAAGGCTGAGGTACATAATACCTTTTTGCCTCAGTCTTTAATAGCAAGACCAGTTGTCCCTAGGGTATCCACCCCCATGAGATGGAAGATGGGGATGGAGAGCAGGATAACCCCCCCATAATCCAGGAGGAAGCAGTTAATGACCTGCTATGCCGTATGGACACTCACAAGTCTATGGGGCTGGATGGGATCCACTCAAGGATACTGAGGGAGCTGGTGGAGGAGCTTGCCAAGCCACTCTCCATCATTTATCAGCAGTCCTGGTTNAACAACCCCATGCAACGCTACAGGCTTGGGGAAGAGTGGCTGGCAAGCTGCCTGGTGTAAAAGGACCTGGGGGTGCTGGTTGATGGCCAGCTGAACATGAGCCAGCAGTGTGCCCAGGTGGCCAAGAAGGCCAACGGCATCCTGGCTTGTATCCGGAATAGTGTTGCTAGCAGGAGTAGGGAAGTCATCATGCCCCTGTACTCAGCACTGGTGAGGCCGCACCTTGAATACTCTGTTCAGTATTTTGGGCCCCTCACTACAAGAAGGACATTGAGTTGCTGGAGCGTGTCCAGAGAAGGGCAACAAAGCTGTTGAAGGGTCTAGAGCACAAGTCTTATGAGAAGCGGCTGAGGGAACTGGGGTTATTTAGTTTGGAGAAGAGGAGGCTCAGCGGAGACCTGAGAGGAGGTTGTAGCAAGGTGGATGGATGTTGGTCTCTTCTCCCAGGTAACTAGCGCTAGGACAAGAGGAAATGGCCTCAAGTTGCACCAGGGGAGGTTCAGATTGGATATGAGGAAAAATTTCTTTACTGAAAGCGTAAAGCATTGGAACAGGCTGCCCTAGGAGGTGGTGGAGTCCCCATCCCTGGAGGTGTTCAAACAACGTGTGGATGTGGCACTTTGAGACATGGTTTAGTAGTCATGGTGTTGTTGGGTTGATGGTTGGACTAGATGATCTCAGATGTCTTTTCCAACCTTAATGATTCTATGATTCTATGATGCTATGATTCTATGATTCTATTCTCTGGCCCACTGATTGAGCTACTTTAATATGTGCAACCATCAGCTATGTGCATAAATACCTTAAATGCTGACCTTATATATTCAGAGCTGAGCTTTGGTCAGCTATGCGTGTGTGGGTCTCTTGTAGTGCCATTAAACCCAAGAGAAATGTTTCCATTTGCACCTTGCTTTGCTGGGAGTAGAATTTGAGCTATGAAATGTTGCTTGACCTTTGGGTGATACTTCCAGTATGTGAGGCTACCTTTCTACTCTGCATTACTTTTCATGTCCTTACTGACAAGAATGAAAATTGGAGAAATTACAATTTTCCTCCAGTTCTGTCTTACTATTTATAGCTATGGAGCTAGCACACTGGTAAAGACTTTATTGTTGGCCACTTTGTGATTTAATTCTTCTAGTTAGTGCTTATTTTGGTAGTGGAATGTTTTTATCAGCGTTAGAACCTTGTTTTAGAGGATGAAAAATGTTTTTTGGTTGATGAGGTCTACAAAAATATCTGCTACCTTTTGGCAGTGATATGGTAACCAGTTTCACAGATTTCTATCCCCAGTGCAGTGCAAATACTGTGCAAATTGCAGTTGAATGCCCAGATCTGATCATATGACAACCTCAGTACATTTTGAAGTTCTTCATGCACAGTGAGTACAGCTGACAAATCCCCCTGTTGATGATTGTGCACTAAAACACACACAGTTGACAAACTGTATAGCAAGAAGCTGGTACTTGAACCATTGCCCACAAGTGCGCTTGTTCCATCTCTTACTTTGAATATCCTGATGCTGAAGGACCATAAACATAGGTGGAACAGTCCTGGACATGTCAGATGTCATCTCACTTGTACTCAGTATCCATTGATAACAGCTACTGCTCCTCTGGAAGGCTCAAATTTCTCCCCATTTTTTAAGGAATCTAGTTTTGTTTCTTTCTTTCTGTATTTCAGGACATGTGAAACCAGATGACCTTAACCTGGCAATCGCAGACAAAAAAGAGTTAATTTTTCAGTACCTCCTTACCCTGTAGTCTGTTGTCCCTTTAAGAACTTCCCCTTCTCACAAGCTATTGTCCAGGAAGAAAGACAACTCCTGTAATTTGGAGTAATGGAAATTGAGAGCATGAAACTCCAGGGCAAATAATTCTCCAGCATCATTTTCTGGTGTGGAAGAAGGAAGGGCTCCAGTGCTCTGCTCTAAGCCTGTTTTTTCAACTATATTTACCAGTTGAAATGCAAGATGGGTTTCTGTACTAGGTCTTTTAGACTGGCTTGTTCTTCTCTTTGTGAGACAAATACTTCCTATCACATTTCACCTGTTCTATAAGAATTACCACTGGTTCATGGGAGAATCTCATTATCATTTCAGAGTGCTTTCACAAAGTTCCTTATGTTACTTATTGATCTTCTGCAGGTGACTGTTGTAATTTGGAAGCACGGCAAAGTGGCAAAAGGTTCAATTGCTTTATATCTGTTATGGCAGGGCTACAACTTGTGTTTCATTTTGGGGGCAAGAGCTTTCAATGTTCTTTTTAGCATTTTATGGAAATTTAGCAAGCCAGTAGAGTAAAAATCAATTAACGTGTAAACTTTTTTCTTTTACAAAACTGATTACAAGAGACTAGTACAATCAACAAATCAAATCTGCATTTGGAGTCACATTGATTTTGTTTAGTTGATTAAATTGATCTTTTAATGAATTAGTATCTGTGTTAAATTATATCAACAGCATCCAGTTGTAGGTGGAAGGAAGATTCAAATTGTGAAGTTGTACAGCACAGCCACAGCAGTGCAAGGGTTTTAATCAACTCTCCAGCCATTCAAGGCACAGCTGTGCCAATCAGATTTGCTTCATGAGTTACTTTTTTTCTTTTTCTTATTGCTACTTGTTCTGCTGTACAGAAGGTGGAATTCACAATGCCAAAAATAAATGTTTACAGTGTAAATGTTGATGCAGCCAAGCTTCCCAGTTAGCACCTTTTTAGTTCATAGTGAGTAATAAGCAATTGTAGGATGTAAATAATTCCATTCTAAATTAAGTGTTTAAAAATAGTCACATAAGTCATACCCGATGAGCTTTTATTTCTCATCATTGACTCTAAAGAAAGTGCAGGATACTAGCTTGGCTGTAGACATCTGCATTGTAGATATCTAATACTATGTGGGAATAATCTTATCAAAATAGCTCAATTTCTTTTTTCCAGAAGATTAGTTTCACACAAACATACTTTTTCTGTCTCCAATGAAGCATGCCTATTGAAGGTAACATTTGCTAAAATGTAGATACTGAAGTGTTAGCACTTCTTATGCCCACAGACGTTCATTCACACCTTGTGAAGTGTTACAGCAGAGGCAGAAAACTCCAGTGCAAAAAAATAAAGAAAAAAAGGAAACGACATTTAGAGAAAAAGAAAAAGCTCCTCTGCTCGCATGGAATTGAGCTTTTGAGAAGTAGTAACACAGATGAGGGGGACTCCATCTATGTCTCTGGTTTGCAAATCAAGCTTGTAGTTTTCTTATTGCATAGACCATAAAACTACCAAGGTATTGACCATTTTTGGTCATAGAGTTCTAGTAGAAATGCACCACCTCTGGAGCATAGTTGGACATTTATGTATGCAATCTCATGTTTCCTCCTCAAAGAGCAAATCTGAGTGTAAATTATATGATCTGGTAAAGTGACCCAATTTGGAACAAGAGCTATGAATGTAACTTTTAGTTAAAGAATTGCTTTTGCTTTCTTTTCTCTGCAAATATCATATGCTGGTTTTTATAATTATATAAATGCATTCCAACAACCATAATAATCAAAGAAGTAAGAGAAGATTGTCTTATCAGTAGGAATTTACAAATACTACTACATCCTGCATGGGGGAGGATGGTGGGAGTGTCAATGAGGTCAGTTTCTCTGGTTTTCTCTGGTTTTGATACAGCCAGTAACTTTTCCACCCTTTTGCTAATTTACACAGTTACCTTTGTCATTTATCCTTGTTTTGTAAATGGGAGACTTGATAGTTTCCTGATACCTCTACAGAGCAGCAAAGACTCCACTCCAAGAAGGTGGCCTCATCAATGCTGGCACCCTGGGAGAAATTTCCATGGGAACTCGCACATCCTTATTGGGTCAGTCCAGTGCCTTAGGTCCTTCAGAAACCACACCATCCTAGTTTTTTTGCTCATGAAGATATGTGTTTAAGACTTTTCTCCTTGTGCTGAGGCCTCATCTATGTATCCGAGTTTTACTAGGGCCACCCAGCAGGAACACGAGGTGTGGAGCGGGAGGCCTCTGGTTGATACCTTACCCATTGCAGCAGGAGCCCTGGTGTACAGCAGCAATTCTAGCAGAAAAAGAAAAAATCTGTTGATTTCTTTTATGTGACTTGATGTATTGACTGTCAGCTGTATTGGCAAAAGGCTGCTTCGCCAGTTCAGCTGTGCCTCCACAAGGGGAAGTTTATAAGCTGTATCAGTGTTTTGTCAAGTCTTGAATTATTGGAATAAATGTATGTAAATCTTCAGATATATTTAAAAGCTCAAGAGTAAATATTCATCACTCCTAAGATTAAGGAATCTAATCATGTTTTATAAGAGATATACTCCTGAACTGCATCTCTTTCTTATCTGGTACAATAACTTTGTAAATGATTCTGAATAGGAGGTTCTTAGTCATTTTGTTAACGCACTCTCTTGGATACAACCGTCCTTTGTGGAGGATGCTTACAATTTTTTGACTGTCATTTAGCTGGTCAGCAGATAACCTTCTTATCCTAGCATTCTCCAAAATTTTCCAAATAGAACTTATCCTTATCTAAATTGGATGCTCCAAGTGCTGCTCTGAAAGCTTTTCTTCGTGCAACTGAGAGCTAGTGGCAACACTTTCTTGCTGAAGCATTTTTTTCTGAGGAAAATAAGTAACCTGGAGGAAAAAATTTGAAAAAATAATACAGCATCTGAATCCTTCAGAACCCAAGTATAATTTAATTCACACAGACAAGCTTCATTAAAAGAATATTAATAATGTAACCTAAGGCAGTGAAAGCAGGGAAACATAGGAAAGGATTAAATACCAAACGAGTACACACAACAGGTAATGCTAGGCAGGTTTTCCATCATTCCTGGCCATTGGAGGTTTATCCATTAATAGTTTTAAGCTTAATGCTAAATCATAAGATTTATGGTTTGTATAGGAAGCTTCATTTTTAATTTGTTTTACAAGTTTCACCTTAAACATATGACAAGTGGGACCAAAACTGACTTCCAACAAAGAAACTCGATCTGCCTGCTTCACCAGCACTGTAGTGCTGCTCTGAGTTTGCAGAACGTTCCTGTGTCATGTTTCCTCTCCTTTTGTGAAGCAGAGATCCCATTATACCTCTGTTGAATCATGTCACGAGGAACTGAAGCAGCTTCTACCGTGAATTAAAGATTCAAACATAGTAGGATTTCTGCAAATGACAAAAGATCTCCTTCTGAATTAAAGGAAAACATCCTGTCATGTTTCTTATTTTTAAAATTAACTCCTTTTTATGTCAAAAAGTAGGGCAAACAAACAACAATATATTGAAAGCTGATACACGTGCATATGCATACTCTACTCACTTTAATTAAAAAAATGCAAACTCATAAAAACAAAGCCCCCAAACCAACAAAAGATTGTCACCAGGATGAGCAAGTTTGTTTTCTGAAGGAATATTTGCATGTCCTGTGTAAGTCAGAGATTTTTTTCAACCCTGTTGCACACTTGTATCGTGGGGCTTTTGATTTTTATTGTATAGAATTGCAGGTGCAAACTTGCCATTCATAGTAAGGTGGCTGTGGTAATGCGTGTTGAGGCCCTAGATCTTTAGCAAGTTTGTTTTATGGTATGCTTGCATACACACATAGAGCAAGTGCAGGGCACAGGAAAGTCTTTAGCTCTGTTGGGGCCAACCCTGATATCTGGCCTCCCCGTCTATGGCAGTACATAGCATACTCTTCTCCCACCCACACCCACACCCAGGCAGAGCTCTGTGCAACATCCAGAGCAGCAGGTGTACACAACCACACCATTGCAGCAGTCTGGAGTGTTCTTTTCTTTTTTTTTTTTTTTGTTTTACTGTTTTTTAACTTTCACTTTTTTATTGTTGATTTAAAATTTACATGCTAGAAGTTCCTTTCTGACTAAAACTTTTAGATTAGCTTTTCTGTTCATAAGATTAAAATACCATTACCTTGAAAGAATGAAACCTAAGATCATTACCAATGTAAAACAGTAGCATCAAACTCATATCATGACCTCATTAAATTGTAGGGATCCAGGATAACAATTAGCATTGCACTGAAAGTATAAGAATTTTCAGCTTGAAAGTTCATATGAAGAATTGAGATGCTGAACTGAACGTGTTAGACTGCAGATGTCTAGCCTTTACATACATTACTGTATGCTCTCTCTTTAGAAGCTTGTCTACTTTGTATTCCTGTGTAGGGCTGAATGGCCTTATAGATAAAATCTTCTAATGAAATGTTTGTTTCTCTCTACCAGTGTATCATTCTATCACTTTATGTTATAGCTCAACAACGCAGTATCTCCAACTGTTTGTTTTTCAAATCATGAGGTTTTAGAAAAATCGAAACAGGTCTTTGTAGAATCCAAGAATTCCTTGAAAGAAAAAAAAAAACACTGCAAATTGTATTCACAGAACAAACATCTCTAACAGAGGATGGCTATAATGCGCTCTTCTGTGTTTACAAGCCAGCCTGCAGAGTAGGCTGTCACTTGGGAAATCTATACCTGTTGCTGCATTAACAAGCAAGGAAATAACAGGTCACTGCAAGAAAAGGAATTATTCAGAAAAGGTTATGGGTAAGACTTCCAATTAACTCAGCTAGCACAGGTATTATTGAAATTTGGAACCTTTCGATAGTCTTTCCCATTATTAAATTTACACATAGCGTATCAATATTCAGACTTCTTCACAGTGTATTGTCAGATTTATTTTTTTTTGCTAGGCAGTAGTTAGTTTACAATGAGTTTATGAATTTAGTTTATAATGAGGTTTCCTCTTAGCATACTATTCACAAGACCTTGGCTTTAACAAGTTTGTTGTATGGTATGCTTGTATATGCACACGGAGCTTGCCCCTCTTGGCACAAGAATTTGCATGTGGGCTTTTTATTAACTATTATCTAGCAATTGTAGTTTGCAAAGCATTAGTTTGAGTGTACAGGTCGTAATGTCTTCACTGTAAATAATTAAAAATCAACAACATGCTCTCAAATCTGCATATTTGTGTAACTTGGTGGGCAAAGAATATAAGACGTATGTTCATGCTGCTTCTTAAGCAATTAGGATGTATATGTCTATTTTCTGTGTAGCTTAGCCAATGTATGCAATGTCACTCACACATTTTCATCATTACACCCAAATTCATACCTGCCTCACATTTTTCCTTCTACAGAAAGATGTCTAGCCTCTGCGTACATTACTTATGCTATCCCTTAACAGGCTTTTCTGGTTTCTATTCCTAGATAGGGCTGAACAGAAACCTCTAAAAAAAATCACTTAATGAAAAGTTTATTTCTCTTCACCTGTCTGTCCATCTATATTCTTATGTTATGGTTCTGCCACATAGTATTTCTGAGCTAAGTGTATTCCCTTGCTGTGGCTCTGGTGTTCAATGGACTCTTCCAGGAGGACTCCTCTGTGACTCAGTTCACTTAAACAGCAGGACAAAACTCTTCTGGATATAGTTTCAAGGTATGACTTGATCTAAACTGACCATTTTGTTACTGCTCAGATGCAGATCTTCAATTCCTGCCCCCCAAAGCCTACCTCCTAATGCCTTGCTCACACCACCCGTCTTGTGCCAACTTAAGTGCCTTCCACAGCAAACCAGACCAGTTCACTGAAATGGCACAAAACTAACTTGGTAAAATCTGCTTAGATAGACCTTGCAACTTCACCCTTTGCACAGTTCCCTGCATGCATCCCTCTGTGAGTAACAGAGAAAAGGGCTTCTGACTTTTAGTGAGTTGCTGTCCTGGTTTCAGCTTAATTCAGAGTTCATTTTCTTCCTAGTACCTGCTATAGTGCTGTGTTTTGGATTTAGTATGAGAACAATGCTGATAACGCGCTGATGTTTTCAGCTGTTGCTCAGTAGTGCTTACCCTAGTCAAGGACTTTTCAGCTTCCCATGCTCTGCCAGGGGCACAAGAAGCTGGGAGGGAGCACAGCCAGGACAGCTGACCCAACCTGGCCACAGGGCTATTCCATACCATATGGCGTCACGCTCAGTATAGAAACTGGGGGAGTTGGCCCCGGGGGGCAGTGATCGCTGCTTGGGGATGGGCTGGGCATCGGTCAGCGGGTGGTGAGCAATTGCACTGTGCACCACTTGTTTTTTATATTCTTTTATCATTATTATTATTACTATTATTTTCTCTTTCTCTGCTATCCTTTAAACTGCCTTTATCTCAGCCCACAGGTTTTACTTTTTTATTTTTTCCCTAATTCTGTCCCCCATCCCACTGCAGAGGGGGAGGGTGAGCGAGCGGCTGTGTGATGCTCAGTTGTTGACTGGGGTTAAATCACAACAGTTGCCTTTTCCACCCTTGCCATGATGCTGTGAGGGTATGCTGTGCACGCAATAATTGATGAAAAAAAATTAACAAAATATGGCAGAACAAGAAGATAGAAATATTTGTCCCAAGCCCATCTGGAACAAAAGAAATCTGTGACAGTCCAGCCATCTAATGGAAAAATATTCTGAATTCGCCTTAACAATTTCACAAATGTAGCTCAGAATAATAGAGAACCTGTCTCAGCATTTGTTCTTGTCCCCTGAACTTTTAAAAATAAGCTTGATCCTCAAGGCTTAGAATATTGCATCCCACTGATTCAAACAGTTTAGAAATATGCAAACATACACCTGCACAGCTGTAAAACATTAAACCCCTAAAGCTCTTAGAGCTACTGCCTACAATCAAAGTTTCATTTCCTAAGCTTTGTAGTAACTGCTATATTTCTTGAATAAGCTGGAGTGATGCAGATTGTTCCTAAAGTATCAGCTGCTTTAATATATCTCTTGATAAGGCTATTCTTTTAGTATGCGGGAAAACATAGTGATTTAGTACTAAACTTTAAAAAAAGGTCAAATTAATAAACAGCAATAGCAAAAAAGAAACACAATATGTTGGAAAGAAAAGAGGATTGTCCTTCAAAACGTGGAAATTTTTCAGATCTGCAGCTGTCTAAATGCTTTGGAAAATATACATTACATGGGCTAGTGCTGTGCTACTTTACATTGTACGCAGTCATTCCCATCTCTCTGAGTTTACCTGGGGTGTAGAGCTGCACCATGAACCTCTTCTGAGCCCTATAGCAACATGCAATTCCCTTTCCTTTTGCAAAGACTCTAGAGGCTCGGATAGGGAATCAGCCTCAGGCAGTGCTGCGGTGCGATGCCACTGTCCTGCTACTCATGGCATGTTTCTGTGTGCTAATCCAGTCATCACAGCAAACAGGAGAAAAGAATCGTGCTCTATCCATTAAATTTAAGGGGATATTGAAACATACTGTAAGCATTCAAGAACAAATGCATGCCTAAATGAAAAATAATGTATTTCTAATGTACTTTTAGACTCTTTTCCCAGGGCAACAAATTGTGAAACTTAATCAAAAAGTGAATGCAGAAAGTGCTAGGCTGTCTCTAATAAAATCCACTTTTTGTGTGTTAAGTATCAGTCTGTCTCCTGGCTGCCAATTATTTTTCCAAGCTTGACACACAAAAAGAATGGACATTTCTGCAGTCGGAACTTCAATACTTTCAGGATCTGATAAGCAGATAATAAAATTTAATCTGAGTAAGAAATAGGCAGATTTTGCCATGCAGCTGGGTTGATGTAAAGGCTGTCAGGTTGCTGTAATGTTTTCTTTCGTCTGCCAAAAGGTTGGTTAACTTGTGCTAGCTAATATGATTTAAAGAATACACTTTTCTCTTTGTGAAATTTAGGCCTGTAGGTTATTGGTGAAGGTGAAGGCCTGTACAAAGGAGTTTTAGTTTAAGGGTTGAGACACTTACCATTTTTTTTATTCTATGTTTCTACTTTTAATAAAAATCACCCAATAAGCTAAATCTTATGTACCCTAATATTCTTGAGTCAGAGATTACACATCTTTCAAAATTCATGCTACCACTGCTTGTATAAATAAATGGAAGAGGTTGTTCACCAATAGGCCTGTCCTACCAGAACAAAGAGAAAATGTAAAAGTAATTTATGTTATGGCAAAATTGATTCCTGACACAGCTGATTCATTTGTACCTAGAAAAAAACCACTGACATTGCAAGTATCTTCTACCATTACCAAAAGCAGGGACAGGGGGAGAAGTCCCTGTTCAATTTTTATATTGTATTTTCCCAGTAATGCCAGATGTGTTCAGAAGCTTATCTGTCAGACAGCTATGGAGAATCATTCAACCTTGAAGCGTTCATCCTTATCAGAGTCACATTCATCCACTTGGACATTGCAAATCAATAACTGGGAATGATTTGGGGAACATTGTGGCAAAACAGTCTCTCAAAACATAGCCCTTAATAAAGCAGATATTATGTACATTTTTGAAGTTGGCTAAATTCACATGTTTAATTCTAGCTACAATTTGCTGCTGGGTATGTCCTTTTAGTGATTCAGATTTCTGTGGGCATCTTTTTAAATTCAGGTTTAGGCAGAATTAGTTTTGAACTAAAGGACTTGCTGTATTTAGAAATTATGGCACTTCTTCTCAGTACAGTATGTTGATGACTTTGCTTCTGTAAGATCATTCTGTGTTCTTTGTATCTTTCAGTAAAGAGCACAGGGTTATCCAATAGCTGTGCTTGAACTGCAGCAGAGTTTTTTAGAAAAGCATCAATCTTGATTTGACATCCCTGGCAAAATGTAGCACTTTTTTTCAGTAGTTAATTACCCTCCTTGGTTAAAATTAAATACATTAGTAAACAAACCTGCCTTCTGGCCTTTCTGAATGTATTTATATTCAGCTTTCAACCACTGGACCTTTGATAATTAGGCAGGAGATAAACTCTTTCTGCCAAACTTCCTCTTCTCATATTAGATGTGAGACTATGATTAAGTTCCAACCCCTTAACCTTCTCTTTGATGAGCTAAGTAGATTAACCTTCTGGAGTCTTTCACTAGCAGGCATGTCTTCTAATTCTTTAATCATTCCCTAGGCTCTGTTATGAACCTTGTCCAATTTCTCAGCATCCTTCTTGAAATTTGGATGCTTGAAGTAGGCACAGTGTTCCAGCCACTGGTGCCAAACATAGAAGTAATATATTGTACTTCTGTCCTCCTCAATCAAGTCTGATGAGTAAATTGGGAGTTGGCCTGCCTCATTTTATACAGATGAAACACAGAGACACTGTCTTACCCTTGAGACTTATTGTCATC
The DNA here is from genome assembly GCA_013400535.1 of Scopus umbretta. Taxonomy (NCBI): domain Eukaryota; kingdom Metazoa; phylum Chordata; class Aves; order Pelecaniformes; family Scopidae; genus Scopus; species Scopus umbretta. Next base: position 13,246 of record VZTL01054476.1, read on the forward strand.
CTTTTTGCCATGTTATGTCTGTGGTAGCATCCTGATTCTTATTCACAGTGCTGCTTTTCTGCAGACTTGCTGGAAAGGGGCTTGGTGGGTTTGGCAGGGTGCAATTTAGTTTTCATATATAGCTCTCCACTCTGTACAACGCATAAGTTTTTTTTTCATTGATGACGCTCCATCCTAGTGCAGGTGTGTAATCAGCTGTGGCAGTGAGCTGACATTTTAAATAGCCACATTGAGCTTCTCTCTAGTAGCAGGATGTGTGTAAGATAAGAAAAGGCAGCACCCTAAGCCTTTTGCAGCTTTGTTTGTGCATCCCAATGTGTTTCTGGATCAGGACAGTAGGAAAACAGAATGCTGAGTGTTGGACCTCTGTCATTCTCACATCCCAAGATGGAGGAGTAGCTAAATCAACACCTGGGATGGCACACAGAAACAGACCAAAATTAATATTTTAGTCTTTATTTTCTTTCTAAGTTCTCAAAGAGCCACAGGTGTTTTGTGGTGCTCTTTTCCAGTATCGCCTCGTACTTTTTAGGCTTTTCTGTTCCCATAGTGCTTTTACCACCCATAGATCTCTTAGTGTGGAGGATTATTTAAAAGGCACAGTTCAATTCCTGTTCTTGCCACTTGACCCCATTATATTTTGGGCCAAATTCCCAGGTCAGTTTAAAAGTCTGAGGGTGAAATCAAAGCTTTGACAAAGTCAGAAGGTGCTCTGCTTGTCAGTACGGCCAGAGCTAGGCTCTTCCCTCAGGCTTTTCCTGCAAGCTCTTAAAAGAAAGGCATTTAAGTAACCAGCTGCCCATGGCTCTTTATTTTTTTTCTCCTGTGCATTTTTAAATTGAAGCTGATATTTCGAGTGCAGACTAGCTGTTTTGACCCTTACGCTGCCCCCAGCTTCCAAAGGAGTGGTGTCACTCAGTTCAGTGCAAAGACCAAGTGTACCATAGACTGCTTTACTATTTGTTGACAAATAAGAGTGTGTGATTTCATAAAGAGAACTCAAAGAATGTCAGTCCTTGGCTTCATTCACCAACAAAAGATTGTCCACATTGGAAGGGAAGGAGAGGGTAATTTGCATTACATAAATCTGATGTATAGAATAACTTCTCCAAAGCTAGTATATGCATGTAGGATACAATTAAAAATAACAGCACAAAATGAATAAATTATGACTAGCTGAGGGGTATTACAAATAGTTTGGTTAGAAGCTGTGTTGTGGTAGGATTTACTTTAATGCAGGGAAATATTCACTGAGCTTCTAACATGTAATTCTATTTTTCTGCATACACAGTTGTACAAATGACCTTTCAAAGTTTTGTGAAAACACATTCTTGTTTTAAGGCTGAATAGTATCCATGATGGAAAACTTAAAAGAAATCAATCAATCACCAGAACCAGAAATTTTAAAAATGCAGTCTTGCAGACACAAGTACTCTAGTGTATTTGTTTCATCAAGCTTGCAATGACTTTGAGAATGAATGAATGAACCTATGGCCAGTAACACACAGAAAGGGACAGAAAGGGAACAGACATCAGCTTTTCACATGTATTTTTGAAGGCTAACAGGAAGAGCTGTGGAAGTGTCAGAGGTACGAGATATTGCTAAGTGTGCTAATTTTTTTCGTATTCTCATTTCTATATATGGATCATGTTCACATTTATCGTACATCTTAGACATGTTATGTTTCCTACGAAAGCATCTGCTTGCCTTGGTTTCCTTGCCACTTTTCATTAGCAGTAAAGTAGCAATATTTCTGGGCGTTTCATTTTATGGTTTTCTTCTTTCAGTAGTACCCTCTTACAAGAAAGCAATCAGGGAAAAAGCTAACAGTGTTCATCAGTTCTGTATGGATGAAAATTATTTTTTGCAAATGGGAATGGTCAGTAGTTTTACAGAAAAGAAGTCCACATGTGTGGTAATGAACGGTTGATTAAGTGACTGATTATAAAATTGTGCAATCCTTATATTTTAAGATTATTTCATGGTTCAGAAACTGATACATGTTTTAATTAGTGCTTCTATTAGAATTTACGCTGTCACATTTGTTACATACTCCAGCAAGGGGCAGTGCAGGACACAGAAAGTGTTCTTCACAGTAAATCAACTCCTCCCTAGAGAGGTTTGAATCATGTTTATTCCAGTTATTCTTTGTGTTTGTCTGTCAAAGAAGTTCAAGCAAATGAAATTAATTTTAAGTTGAGCAAACACTCTTTTGTTATTGGTTTATATGGAATTTCTGAGATGGTGTTAAAAAGGCAAAAACCTTTCTTAAAGTCAATTAATGGTAGTATATCATCCCTTAGCATTTGTAACATATATAGCGTGTCTAATACAATGGAACACAATATCAGGGCTGCAGAATCAGACCTGTAGTTTAGTTTTTACCTTTTAAAACCAACTATATTAAAATTTTTTAAAATTCTTGCAGGTAGATGAAATTAATAACACAGCCCCTATATATATCCTGCTGCAAGCAGAAAACAGGCAATAATTTGCCGCTTTATGCAAGTCATTAGAAAATGTCAATCAGACCAAAATTTCATTCAGAAACTTTCATGGAAGTAAACAAGACCTGCAAAGAAATTTTCATTGTACAAAGCTATTTTCTATAATGGAAGGGATTTCAACCTTGTTTTTCCTCGTTGCAACCTGATTATGTCTGTTGGATAAAACAGGGCATAAAAGAGTGTAAAAGTTGTTCCAAGGTGTTTTGTACCTTGGCTTACATTACCTCCTGATTTTCTTAGAGTAATAATTAACCTGATGATTGATAGTGAATTTTGAAACATAGGTGCTGCAGATTCCAAACTGTATTTCTCCATTAAATTCTGAGCTTGGCAAAGACACTTTTAAAGAGTAGCAACCTATTTGCTAATGGTGCAGCAGTCTATGAAATGTCATCAGATTTAAAAGACAGAACAGAAAAATATAAGCATGTTCTGAGGTAAATTGGACATCCTGTTTGTAAAAGCTTGGATAAATTCACCTTGTCAGAACCAGTAATGCTACCTACCTGGGAATCTAATTCTAGTTGTCTCCTATATACTTGGTTATACTTGTTTTACTTTATTTTAGTGTATGAATTAAATTTTGCAAGGATTCTGCATTCCTCCGGTTTGAGTGAGCCTTATCTTTTTTTAACCCAGGAGCTTGCATTTTCCATTTGAGAAATGCAAGTGAATGGGCTGATGTGAGTTTAGCATAGTTCTAGAAATGACAAACGCAGGTGCCTAGTTTTTTGAGGATGTACAAGCTATTTTAAAACATTTGGGTTTTGTAACCAATTGTTTAGAATTTTAAGATAAAAATTATTAGTCCATCAAGATTAGCTGTGTGTTAACCATGCTTGACCTCCTGTTCTTCATTATACTTCACCTGTTTGAACAAAATGGTTCAGAACTTTTAGGTTTTAATAAGAAGTGTGAATGTCTTCATCAGGCTGGGTTTTAGTGCTGAGTGTTGGTACCGTAGGTTTGTACCCTCTTCTGCAGTCAGTAACGGGTCGAGGGCCCTTTCTAGTAGCAAAGCATTAACACCACTCAGTGCTTCTGACCCCGAAAAGGAAAAAATAACAAAAGTAAATTAAACTTATTCTTAGTGTTGTGTCAGATCACTAACACTTCATATTTAAATAGATTTTGAGGATCAGTTAATAATAAAGCCTTAATGGGTTCAGTTAGGCAAGCTCCAGGCCTTCGTTGTGCTTGTACAAAGAACTTGTCTCACTCCCACAGTTTTATTAAAATAAAATGTGGCCTGCAGTGTAGCTGACAGCTGAGCAGTTAGGTTACAAATCAGACTGTGATGGTAGGGCAGGCCGAATGAATATTGCCATTCGGCCTGTCAAAGGCAGGGTGAAAAACAAAGCTTGATAAATAGTGGAGCTTGGCCTGCATGGAGCAAGGATGCAAGAGCAGCACAAGGGGCCCTGGGCCAGCAGTATGTACAAAAAGACATGTCGTAGTGCATTAATTTTCGCATGTCATGTGGTGTGAGGCTTTCATTAACAAAAATATTCCGGAAGTTGAACTATGGATATTCAAAATGAGAGGTGTTTCGTTAATGTCTGTAACAGTGATAAGCAGTCACTATAAACAACGTTGAACGAAGACCATGAGATTTTTCTCCCAGCATGTGGGTTTATGGGCTAATGGCAGCCTGTCTGGACAACATTAGAGTAATTTTAACCAACAGTCTTTTGCTTTGTTCAGTTAATGCTGATAAAATGATTTCTCAGCACCTATTTGGATCAAGTGATAGGTGATCCCTTTGAGTGATTTTTAGCATGTAATTCTGGCTCTCCAGGGATCGCGCTTCTCCGCAGCTTTGTGTGACAAATTTAATTGGCATGGTAGTAACGGTGTCTTGTGATTTTGCTTTCTCATCTTGATACATGCCCACAGAAACTGTTCTGGAGTAATGTTTTGGGCACTCAGAGCCTGAGAAGTAATAAATATTTTTTAGAAGATAGAGATTTTTTAATTTATTATCAGGGATAGCCACAACTGTTTTCCAGCTTAAGATGCTTCAAATACAGAACTGCAGCCTTCT
>VZTL01054477.1:0-18536 GCA_013400535.1 Scopus umbretta
AGCACTTGCTGGTGAAGACTGAGTCAAAACGTCACTGAGTACCTCAGCCTTCTCCATATCCTGGGTTGCCAGGTCTCCCGTTTCCTTCTGGAGAGGGTCCACATTTTCCCTAGTCTTTCGTTTATCACCAACATAACTATAGAAGCTTTTCTTGTTGCCCTTGACATCCCTGGCCAGATTTAATTCTATCAGGGCTTTAGCTTTCTTAACCTGATCCCTGGCTGCTCAGACAATTTCTCTGTATTCATGCCAGGTTAGCTGTCCTTGCTTCCACGCTCTGTAGGCTTCCTTTCTTTATTTTGAGTTTGTCCAGTAGCAACTTGTTCATCCATGCAGGCCTCCTGGCGTTTTTGCCTGACTTCCTCTTTGTTGGGATGCATTGCTCCCGAGTTTGGAGAAGGTGATCCTTGAATATTAACCAGCTTCCTTGGGCCCTTCTTCCCTCCAGGGCTTTATTCCATGGTACTCTACTAAGCAGATCCCTGAAGAGGCCAAAGTCCACTCTCCTGAAGTCCAGGGTAGCAAGCTTACTGTGCACCCTCCTCAGTCCCCTAAGGATCTTGAACTCCACTATTTCATGGTCACTGCAGTCAAGGCTGCCCTTAAGCTTCATATTCCCCATCAACCCCTCCTTGTTGGTAAGAAAAAGGTCCAGCATAGCACCTCTCCTCATTGGCTCCTTTATCACTTGGAGAAGAAAGTTATCGTCAATGCATTCCAGGAACCTCCCTGACTGCTTATGCCCTACTGTGTTGTCCCTCCAACAGGTATCAGGGTGGCTGAAGTTCCCCATGAAGACCAGGTCTTGTGAACATGAGGCTGCTCCTATCTGTCTATAGAGGGCCTCATCCTCTTAGTCTTCCTGGTCGGGTGGTCTGTAGCCAACTACCACTCTAATGTCATCTGTCCCTGCCCTCCCTTTAATCCTGACCCATAAGCTCTCGGTCGGCTCCTCATCCGTCCCCAGGCAGAGTTCCATGCACTCTAGCTGGTCACTGACACAGAGGGCAACACCCCCTTCCTCATCTCCCCTGCTTGTCCTTCCTAAAGACCCTATATCCTTCCAGTTCAACACTCCAGTCACAGAAGCCATCCCACCACATCTCCATGATGACAATAAGATTATAGCCCTGCAGGCATGCGCATGTCTCTAACTCCTCTTGTTTACTCCCCACGCTATGTGCGTTGCACAGAGGCATTTAAGTTGGGCCCCCGATGAAGCTGACTGGCTGGAGTGGCTGGAATTCATTTGTGCTGCTCTTCAGGTGCTCTCCTGCTGACCTGTGATCCTTCTCCAGGTTCTGGGCATCTATTGCTGGCACTGGCATCAAACTGGTAAGAGTGGGATGGATTGAGGATCCCCTCCCCCAGCAACTTCAGTTCAAAGCCCTCTTCACCAGCTTGGCAAGCCTATGACCAACAATGCTCTTCCCCTTCTCTGACAGATGGATCCCATCAGCCCCTAGTAGACCAGGTTTCTCAAAGTGAGTCCCATGGTCTAAGCAGCCACAGCACACTAGGCTGTGGCACCATCCTGTAGCCATTTGTTGATTTGCCAGATTCAACTGGCCCTTTCAAACCCCTTCCCTTTGACCGGAAGGATTGATAAAAAAAAAACTACCTGTGTTCCAGAGTCCCTTATTGCCGCTCCCAGGGCTCTGTAATCCTTGACACCCCTCAGACTGCTCCTGGCTGTATCACCGATGCCCACGTGAAACAACAGCAGCAGATAATAGTCAGTGGGCTGTATGAGGCTTGGTAGTCTCTCGGTGACATCCCTGATACATGCCCCCAGTAAGCAGCACACCTCTCTATAGAGAGTGTGTCAGGTTGGCAAATGGGTGCCTCTGTGCCCCTCAGAAGAGAGTTGCCTCCTACTGTCACCCATCACCTTTTCTTAGTTGTGTGGATTGTTTTGTGGGGAGCAGCCTGGGCTGCCTTACTAAGCTCCAGCGTCTCTCCTGGTGCGATGGGTCTTTCCTCTTCAGTCTACAGAGCAGTGAAGCGGTTTTGCAAGGGCACCTCAGGCTTCAGGGAAAGTCTCTTCCTCCTGTTGATCCTTGCCATTGCAACCGTCCATTCTTTGTTGTGTTGAAGTCTTATCTTTTTTAACTTTAAAGTACTATCTTCTCATTTTCAAACATAATATGATCACAAATATATTGTAAAACTTCTAATATACAACTACTAGTGCTTAGCAACAGATGCAAATAGATACGTGGCTGTCAGTTAGTTGAAGAACTGTTATTTAAAGAAAGGTAATACAGAAGAAATCTAAACATTACGTACATCTATCCTAAGTAATTCTATCACAAGATTTTTCAGTGAAATACGTGTATAACGATATAGTTAAACTAGATCTAACTAGATCTGTCCAGCAGCCTTATCCTTAACACTCATTTTACCATTGGTTGTTTAGGAAAGGTCCCCTTGTATATTAAGGGTTCATTAAAAACATGAAAGTAAAGCACAGAAATTAAGATACAGTTGTTAAAGGGAGGGAGGCTACCAGACTGACTTCCCATACAGCCAAGGTGTTTAGATTATTTAGAGGTGATCCTGAAAACTGTGAGGTGACCAAGTCAATAGAGGACAAAAATTAACCTGGACAAAAACTGAAATGCTGACAGGAACAGATACAAAAATAGTCTTCAGATATGAGTAACCATGTGATAAGATGCCAAACTGAATTCAGTGTCAACACCAGAAAACAAATTCAAAGAAGGGAGAAATTAAAAACATCTCTGCAGCTTTTATCGCTCAAAACAACACTAGCAATCTGAGAAAAGGGTATTTTTTAATCTTAGCAGAATGACTAGCAGCAAAGTATATTAAGAATTATTTGGAAAGGAATAGAGAAGAACAAGTATAATTAAATTATTATAAAAAACAATGGACTTGTACATTGAATACTGCCTTCATCTTTAATTAATCCCTCCATCAGATAAAAGATGAATCTAAAAGCCTCATGCCAAAAAGCCAGCACTCAAGCAGGGCTAGTGAAAGGCACAGAACACACATCCCACACTCTAAGTGGCCAAAGCTTCTAAGCTTGGAAAACAGAACAAGAGGTAGGGATTTGACAGTGGTCTCAGGTAAGAATGGGTTAGGAAATAAGCAATTATCACTCTTTCTCAAAAAACACTAAATAAGAACACCTTTAGGAAGAATGAATAGCGTAAGGATCAAAAGATAATGTAATTTAAAAGGTATAGGTTCCAGGCAATACTTCCTGTTTTTATCCTCCAGTTACAATGGAGTTGAGGAATTCACATTTTGCCTTAAAAAGCAAGATTGATGTGATATTGTTTAAAAGGGGAAATGCCTTGGGAAAAGGCTAGTGAAATACAGTCTCAGCCTTCTACTCAAAGTATCCAGTTCTTATTTGATCAAGTGAGGCAAGGGTGTCTGGTTCATAACTGACTCATAATCAAGTCAGGATTACATCATTTAGTGACATCATTTTTAAAGACTTCTTTTCAAATCTTCTTGCCAGAACATTGCTTCCTGGATGAAAAATGGCCAAAGCAGTCCATACATTCATCATTTCTAGATTACTGTAAATGACTTTTCTGATGTTACAGGTCTCCTTTTAATAGATACGTTTGTTGCACCCTGAACCAGTTTGCGCTTACGTCTCCCCACTGGCTCCCAGTAAACAGCTGGTGACAACCCCTGGCTTTGACCCTAATCTTAAATTAAAAACAACCTATAAGTAATAAATCACATTGCAACAGCACAATTTGCTGTTTATGAAACCCTTAAGAGTGCTACTACTTCGGACAGGATTTTTCAGCTACAGAAAACAGGATTTTGACTCTTAGTCAAAAGGATCCCATGATGGAAAGTTTCCACAGACCATGCAAATCCAGAGACTATCTTTCTGACTGCATCCTGTTTCTGAAAGTCATTTCATCACAAGACATGATCTACAACACTGACTGCAAACTACTATACAGTCAACAACACCTATTCCATATAAATTCCTGATGCCTGAGGGAAAAGAACTGAAAACACGGCATAGCCCCATTACGATTCCTAGGCCTAAAGACAGGGAGGTGCTAACAGCTCCTTTGATTTCAGCAGAGACATTCACATAAGTCAATAGTGTCATCTGACAGGAACTCGGACACAACCGTGATGAATAGCTTCTGTGTAAAACCTACCCTGTCGCACAGAAGAGGTACAAAACTAAGGAAACCAGAGCATCCCACGCACTTGACAATGACATCTTTAAAGTAATTAAAACTGATGTATTAAAACCATCTAATTTTAAAAACACCATGTACTTCAGGCCAATAACAAAACTTAGAAAAAATGTTCTTGTGAAGACTGTTTCCTGAGTAGTCACTACAAACACATACTCATCTCTATACCCCTCCAGCCATTCCCTCTTCTTTTAGAATAAAACCCATCTGTCTCTATTAATTACATTACACTGTAAGATCTTTTCCCTGCTTTTGATACCATCTCAGTGTAATTGAAGTCTAGAGATGACAAGTTATGCCTGTTCATCTCATTGCCCTTCAAATAAACACCTTCATTTTTCTTTCAAAAAAGTTTCTAATACACGCAAAAGATCACTAAAACCAGGTGCCACCAGCAATTTGTTCTTTCAATTCTGCTTTTAATATTTTATCTGCTACCACGATTACAAGAGCAGAAACAGCCCAGAGAAGCGTGACTAAACCAGTGAGGGATTCCAAGGATTTCCATCCAAACACCTATTTTCCGTTACACATGTACAAGCTTTCTTTCTATTAAATTTGATCGAACCTTTACAGTAGAATAAATAACAATCAATTAACAGATGGAAGTTGGAACACAGATGCACAGTGGTTGTTGTCTATACTGTCTCAGAGATTTGCTTCATTGCAAGACACCTCTTCTTCTCACTAAATGACTTGGGGCAGCTTTTTTGCATATTTGTGTCGAGCCGAACCCCTCCCGAGCAGCAAGCCACCCGCATACCTCGTAACACCTGGGGTGATCTCCAGTTCAGTAGCTATTCCACAGTCTTTGCACCTAATCACAGGCCTCACACACACTGCAAAATACCTTCAGCCTTCTATTTCATGCTGGTTCTCAGCATGGACCTTAACATAGAATTGACCCTTGGATTTGCTTTGGGCTTGGGGGAGGGCAGCTGCTTAGTTCTTCTTTGTTGGGGTTTTGTTGCTGTTGTTGGTTTTGGTTGGTTGGTTGATTCATTCGTTTTTTAAACCATATGAGAAGAACTTCTCAGGGCTGTACCAGAAGCTCTGAGCAGAAGGCTGTACAGTCATGTTCTACTTCTTTCCTCTCTGAGTCCACAATAGAAGACATTGCCAGAAAAGCCTCAGTCCCCTGGGAGCCTAGCATGGCCCTTCTCCAGGCCTCATTTTTCTCAATGCTATACTGCTTTAAATTAAATGTAAAGCAAATTAAATGTCACATAATCTGAAACATAAAGTGTTGAGAATCGTGGGGGCAGCCATACAAACTACCACATGCAGGCCATCACAGCATGATGCCCATCCTCTGGTGCATGAAGAGCTAGAAGCTGCTTAAACAAGTGTTGGAAGACTAGGCTGGAAAAGGAAAAGCTATCTGTTGTTGTCCCATTCCTCTTGCCCTTTGGAGTGGTTTTGTAAGTGATGTAGAACTTTCTCCTAGACTCTGTCTGGGGAAGATATCCAGTCTTCCCATTACAGAAGAGATTCCAGGAGCAATCTAGCTGCAGCAAGGATGACANGCCCAGACACACCAGTGCATGAATGCATGAACACATGCATTTCTTCTTTCCTCCCCCCCCAACATCAGATTATCAAGATAAAATATTCTGGAAACTAATATATATGGTTCATAGGTTCATATAAACAGAAATTATTCTCTAGAATAAACTGAAGAAAGCCTAATCAACAAATTTTTAATAAATACCAGGCCAAGACACGGAATGTAGAAAATCTAAAACATAAGAAAACCAAGGAATTACACTAGAAACTAGTAATAGTTTGTATACAAACCTTCCAGTTTGCTCTAAACACATTTTACATTTATGTGCTGTATATTTGATATTTATATAAGACTAAAGCATTATTATTTAAGTATCCTATCTATATTGCCTTTTTTGTTTGTTTATTGGGGGGTGTGTTTGTTTGCTTTTTAAAGACTTGGTAAAGATTTTCTCTCAAGCCCTTACATGGAACAGTGCTAGAATCAAAAACATACAATGAGAAGTAAATTTTTAAGCATACACCACCTCTATGACATTTTTGCTATAATACCAGAAGAACTGTCAAACTGCTAAACTAATGTAGGTGAATGTGTTATTGTTTCATATCTCTTGACATGGGTATAAAACTACTTACTCTTCTCGCAAAATAAATTCAATATTTTCTGGAGAAACCTGTCCTGTCACAGGATGTCTAAATGACGTGGTCTGCTGATTATGGCTGAAAGGAAAAAAAATAAGAAAAAAAAGAAAAAATAAATTAATATTGCTAAACTCAGTAAAATATATCTATTATCTCTAAAAGGCAGAACTGTTTATATTAATGCTTTGCTGCTGCTACTCCAGAAATGAAACATATTACCTAGATACTTTTGAAGCCAGAAATGTTTTCAGCTCCTTCCTGCATTCTTGTTGACTTTGCCAATGGCACACTGTACCATTTAATTATTAAACAGGTTAATGTTTTAAAGGTAAACTAGTTGCAATCCTTAGTTAGGGAGATGCACTTGAATTTATGATTATTTACACCTGACTGTTACCAGATTATTTAAACATAACATACAAATTGCAACATAAATTACTGATTTGTATTTCCATAAATTTCATAAAACAGAACCAGTAAAATAATTTAAAATGTTGCTGGGCAACATTTTACCCAATTTGTAATATTTAATGAGATCACAGAGAGAGATTTTGTGGAAGCCATTTGTTGCATGCTTTTTTTTTTTCCTCTAGTATGGTACTACTTCAGTGATTCTTCTTTACACCTCCATGCAGAGGATCATATATAACCTTAGTTGTTCAGTTGCATGGCCTATATAAAACAACATAATTTAGTATGTCATCTGAGTTGAATTAAAATTGGGATTTTCTATCAACTTCCCCCTTAGAGTACTATCTAGACGTTTTCCTATCCTCTGTGAAATATTGCTATCCATTAAAAACAATTATTTTATCTGTGTAACTCTACTCATACAATGCAAAAATATGGAGTGAAGAAAGCTTATTTCAATATAAACTGGCAGTCTTCCCTCCTCCCCAAAGTAGATAATTTGCATTAATTATATAGAAAACACAAAACAATTTCTAGAGAGTCTCGTGCCTACTAAGCCCCTTATTCTGCAGCCCTGTCCAAAGAAGCAATCTATAAAAATTACAAATCTTAAAGAAAGAAGAAACTGAAAATTTTATTTCAGAATTAGAAAGGTCATGGCTGAGCTGCTGTTAGGGATCCTTAGAATTAGAGAGAGTAATGAACCAGAAGCTTATTTATTTAAGGTTTTGAATTTTTACAGGTTTCATTAACAATATTTAGGTAAACAACATCCGAAACCAGAATCCCCATCAAATGCAGCAAAATATTAACCCACTCCGAGTACATTCAGGAGAAAAATAAAAATAATAAGGCTGTTAAATGAATTATACATCAAAGAGCAAAAAAGCAACACTTCATCCTTTTTTTTGTTTGTTTGTTTTAAAGAAGATTTGGGGCTTTTCCTCCCATAATGCCAAGCGATTTCAGGTCTTACAGATTTGACGTAATTGTCTAGCATGGCATGATTTCCCCTCCAGAAACAGAATAAGGCATAAAGAAATATTTTGAGCTTTCAAAGTAATGAAATTCCAAAGAGGTAACAGCCTTTCTGTAAAGGACAGCTAAAAATCAAACAGCTCATGCACCCATAACATTCAAATGTAAATAGCTCACGACATGCCTTGATTTAAAAACCGAAACAAAACCAAACAAAAAACATCACCAAAAAAACCCAAGCAAAAAAATAACCCCCAAACCCCCCAACAATAACAACAAAACCCACAACTAAAATCAAACCACCACACTAAGTTCCACTTGGGCCATGAACGCCCAGAGGATGTTTTCTGGGTTATAAACTACAGGAAGTCATAGTCATATATAAGGGACCAACATAATGAACGTTTTCAACGATAAGCTGAAAGTTGTGACAACTTATGTTACACCAACAGGACTTTTTCCAGCCTCACCTACTACAAAAATTCTGGCCCTACAGCCATTAAAAACTGTGAACAATGTATTAGGCCATCAACTACCCCACAGCACCAGCGACAGCATTCATTTCCTAGAGTGGTGAGAAGTGACCTCAGCTACAGAGGTGGGTTAATGAAGTACCTTTGCAGTTTCTAACTCTTCAGTTTTCCCATGAAATCGGAGATCAGGAGAAAGCATTCCAGTAAGCTTGCAGTGCTAACATCTACAAAGCAACCATGATCTTTTTCTCACAAAAGGACTGAGGAGTATTGTTTTCTGAAGAAGCAGTTTTACGTGAATTTAAATTCTGAGTATACATCCAAAGAAAGGAGTAGGAACTTGCAGTCGTCAAAGAAAATAATAAATAACTTGTAACAGTCACAATTAAACTCCATTTTTGCCACACAGTTCAAACAGTTTTAAGCTAAAATTCTTTTCTTTTAAATCAGGAGTGAAACAGTCTGTTTAACCTTCGATGCTTAGGCTAGGACTACTCGCAAAAATGCAAATACATGGTTAGCTTTAAAAATGAAAGTACATTGTCAGCTTTATTCTATCAGCAAGCTCTCATCTGCAGGCTTTTAGTCATTAATAACTCACTCTATGATTAAGACTAAGAAAAAGGATTATATTCCAGAAGTGCTCTAGGTTTATTTAGGAAATGAAGTTACCTGTTATACGACAGCAGCACTTTTATAAATGTTTTATTATTTCCCATGAAATAAATTCACCAGACCTTCAAAAGACGAATTAGTCCTCTTGCTGTAATTAAAGAGCAAATCCATTACTAATGGGCTAAATATTATTTGCTAATAATAAAAGTTGCAGCTGGAAAGTAAACACTTCTTAAATATCTGAGCCATTGCATTTTGGGACAGGTTCTGCATTTCAGATAGTGAGAGCAGAGAAACGGAAGGTTAGTTCCGTTACTACAAGACATACAAAACCAAAACTTTCTGCAAATCTGCAGCTTCAATCCTTAGGACTTGACTGGGAGGAGAGAAATGAAACCACTGCCACTAACAATTAGTTTTCCAGAACACAGTGGTTTATTTGAATTTGAAAAGCGAGAGTTTAAGTGTTTTGCCTCATAGGACTCATTAGGAATAAGCAATACTATTCAAAACAACCCATACAACAGATGGCTAATGCCTTGCAACAAGGAATTAGATAGCAGGGAGATTTTTGTCCACAATGAGAGCAGTCAAACAGTAGAAAGGTTGCCTAGCAAGGCTGTGGAATCTCCATCCCTGGAAACATCCAAAACGTGGCCAGATAAGGCCTTTAGCAACCAAATTGAACTTTTAAAGTTGGTTCCAACTTTGAGGCTGGCCTGGCTCTGAACAGGAGGGGCTGGATCTGACTGGGGGTCCAGAGGTTCCTTCCAACCTAAATTACTCTGTTCTGTCATTCTCTGCTGCTCCCTCTGTCTTTCTCTGCAAATATCATTTAATTCTTACAATCCTTTTGAAGCTTTCCAAGTATTTAAACAGACATATTCCAAGAATATTAGCAGTACCTTGTTTTGATTAGAACAAGAGAAATTGTAACATTCGATTTTTAGATTTAGATCACGATTTTTTGTTCTTCTTGTTTTTATATCCGTTAAACATTTGCTTAACAGTAGTATCTGTTTACAGAACAACAACAACAACAACATCTCCAGTGAGAGTGATCTAGTAAACTTGTTTCAATGAAAGTTCTCCTTCCTTTCCAAGCACAGACTAAGAAAAGACACGGCATAGCTGTTCTCCAGACACATCAGCTAACCAGGCCTCCCGGTAGTTAATCACCTGTATTTCCGACAAACACCAACTGCTGAATACGTTTCCATTGTCCAGATTTCTACTACGTATAGCAGGCACGATAAATGAGCCTTAATAAAAGGACAAGACACACTGCTCTGCTCTTCATGTCCCTTTATTTCTTTTTTCACTAGAGGAAGACTTAATAGCCCCCAAAAAACTAGGAAAGGCTTATGATGCTCAACCACGTGAATTCTGAACACCATGTAACTTGTACTAATACAACACCACACATTTGAAATGCCAAGCTAACTTTTCTAGTAACAAAGAATTTTCTGCGTGATAAATTATGGCATTTTTCCTAGCAATTGACTTTTAATTTTCACATTTTGTATTATTCTGATTTTGTATAATTACTAATCAACAGAACCAGCAAACCAAAGCAAGTATGAAAACATGAAAAATCCACACAAAACGTCTATTGATTAGCATCTACCACTACCATCATTATTAAATTACACTATAGACTGCTAGAAGTAATTCTGAATTTCAAAGTTACAGAACACCATTTTCCAAGGCTTGCTGTTGGTTTGTGGTAGTTAAAACTCAGACTTTTCATAACAGAATTGCAGTTCAAGCACCAGTTCTTTGAAATTAGATACCGCAGCACAAATTCTATCATTTCCTAGTGTGCGCACGCAACATCTACAAACGTAAGAATCGACAGTCACCCACTGGCTTAAGGCCGATGTACTACAGCAGTTTAGAACAACTCAAGACCTTCAGGATGTAAACAACATTAATCCACCTGGCTAATATTAACTACACGTGAAAGCATGGTGCTTGAGCATCTAATGTAACTTCTAAGTCGGCCCTGGGTTCAGGGGTGGGGGGCTGGAACCGGAGAACTTCACAAACTGGATGTTTATGATCCTACTGGGTGGGTGGGAGTGCAGCCAGCCAGACACCTATATCCTTTGGTAACACCTTACTGCTCACCATCAGAATGCAGCCTAAAACATTTCCCAGATATTGATTAAGCAAGTCTGCGAATTTAACATTGCCTATCATTTGTTCGCACTAACCTAACCTACAGTATGATGAAATGTAAGTGATCTAAACACCGGAAGACCACACAATTACAATCTAGTCTCCAATCCTATAGTATAATTGACACAGGCAGGTGCTTTTGCCTGTATGGATCCCTTTGCAGAACTCATAATTAACATGACTTGACCTATTACTACCTTTTTTTTTTTTTCTTTTCAGTTCATTTTGTATTCGAGTCAAAGCCAAGTTTTAATAATTAACTTTTGGACATGACTGATGCTGATGATCTTTCATTTGAAGTCAAGCAAATTTATAGATTGCCTCTAGAGTAATTTAAACGCCCAGGCAGATGAATCTTGAAATGTGTGAATCAGCTACGGATTGAGTCTACATCACATTAACAACAAATTTATAACTTGCAAGAAAAATTCATGCCATCACTGGACAGGCTGTCCTATAAACTATTACAAGCCATTTCTACAATATTTATTTTCCATGTAGGCTGACTCCTTTACGCTTACCTGCAGGACTAGATAAGCATGAACAACTTTACGTTGAACCACCCAAATGGTGGCGACAGTTACAGGAGAGCACCCACGCTTCTATGGGAGTTACTGGCGTGGGTGCAGCCGACAAGAACTCGTGCACTGAAGAACTGCTGTTCATCCAGCAAGTTGTCACTCCAAACAGGAGAAAGTGCTTGTATCTAACCAGGCAAACAGCCAGGCATAATTTGCTTTATTTCATAACATATTTCTGAAATACATCAATAGCTTCAAAATAGTTTCATCATTGCCTTCTGAGTATTTTTTTGTTATTACCTTTTGGAATTGGTTGGAAAGAGTATCAATGAATAGTCCAAGAAAATTGGTGCCATCAAAGTTTTGCAAAGAATATTACTGGAAGAAAAATGCAGTGTAGTACAGACATAATTTGGAAGACTTTGGAACAATACCAGCTAATTCTGTTACACAAGCAATACCACCCACTACAAGCTGGACACACATAAACCCCCATCTTTTCAAGATACTCAACATTATCCATGGCTAAAAAAGTTGGGTGCCTCCTCAGAGCAGTGGTAAAATCCTTGCTCCACTGTAATCAGTGCCTGGGAGACTTTCACAAGGTCAAAATTTTACCCTCTCATACAATTTAATTAGCATCTTAACCTATGAACTATTACATAGGAACCACAAAGTAAAAGTGATTCCCTCAAATCTCATATCCTCCTTAGACCATTTCCCTGAGAATTCACAAGTGTGTAGTT
This sequence comes from Scopus umbretta, assembly GCA_013400535.1. Taxonomy (NCBI): domain Eukaryota; kingdom Metazoa; phylum Chordata; class Aves; order Pelecaniformes; family Scopidae; genus Scopus; species Scopus umbretta. Next base: position 12,282 of record VZTL01054477.1, read on the forward strand.
ATTTTGTCAGAATGCAATTCAGTAACCGTCTTGAGCAGCTATGTCTGTGACTACAATCAGTCAACACAAGAGCCTGTGCTTATAGAGACAGCTAAGGGGACAGCTGGTACGACATCAGATTGTATCATATCGTTTCCTTGTAAAAGCCTGAGGACAAGAAAAGTTTGCAACTAACAGTTAAACGGTCGGTAAACCAAGAGACATGCTCTCTCATAGTATCGTTCCTCCTACCTAGCTCATTAATGATGAGGTTAAAAGGGAAATGCAAGTTTCTCTGGAACCGAGCCAATATTTATTTTCTGTCTTAATGAACTACCAAAGACAATTTATACCATCCAATAGTAATACTGGCAGGAAAGATTTTGTTGTTAATGAACATCCTTTTAAGAACAGATCTAATAAATCAATGGTAAGCTAATATGGAAAACGCCACAGAACCGCTACAGATATTTTCAGTCATTGAAAGAACAGATAAAAGGATGAATATCATTACAGGATGTCCTGGTTTCAGCTGGGATAGAGCTAATTTTCTTCCTAGTAGCTGCTATAGTGCTGGGTTTTGGATTTAGTAGAAGAATAATGTTGGTAACACACTGACCTTTTAGTTGTTGCTAAGTAGTGCTTATGCTAGTCAAGGACTTTTCAGCTTCTCATGCTCTACCGACTGAGAAGGCTGGAGATGCGCAAGAAGCTGGGAGGGGGCACAGCAAGGACAGCTGATCCAAACTGGCCAAAGGGCTATTCCATACCATATGGCATCATGCTCAGCATATAAACTGGGGGAAAGCTGGCCAGGGGGCTGCTGCTCTGGGAGCGGCTGGGCATTGGTCAGCAGGTGGTGAGCAATTGCTTCGTGCACCACTTGCTTTGTATATTCTTTTATTATTATTATTACTACTGTTATTACTGTTGTTGTTATTATAATTATTTTATTTCAATTATTGCACTGTTCTTATCTGAAGCCATGAGTTTTCTCACTTTCACTCTTCCCATTCTCTCCCCCATCCCACCGGGAGCGGGGAGTGAGCGAGAGGCTGTGTGGTGCTCAGTCGCTGGCTGGGGTTAAACCACAATACAGGATCACCACAGATTTCCATGAGTAATACAGGTTAAAGTCATCCGCTGATCCACAAACCCTTTTGATGCATATCATGAGACACCACCAAGATTTTACTAACTCACAAAAACCACACTCAAGTAACTTGAAATTAAGGCGAGAAAGAGTGATAAAAGCTTTGAAAACAAGGCAATACTGAGTAAAGAGGACATTCCTGAAAAGTGAAATCTGATTCTATTTCCTCACTTTTGCAACTTTAGAAAAATTACAGTCCCTGCCTTTAAAATTGAAAATGAATTTAAAAATTCTCTGATCACAACAAAATACAATTAGAAAGGTAAAAGATCATTGTATTCTATCACATCATCTTAGCTCAGGCTTGGAACTCACTTAAGACTCTTCTTTCTTTCCCACCAAAGTATTTGAAGATAGATGATTCTCCATAAACCTCCAAAATAAAATGTACTACCTTCAAAACTATTTATCTCAATTTAATTTGGAACTTTGATTCCTAATAAAAATAATCTTGACTTTTAGTGACAACAAAATGTCACTAATGTCACAGCGTGAACAGCGCACTCAATCGATTGCACATTTCTTACAAATATCATGTGAACATCTAAGCCAAATCTTGAAAGTTTGAAATGGAAACTGCAGTAGGCACAATACTTAAATACATGAATTGGTGATATACGCATACATATATTTGTATGCATACATATATACATGTATACAAATATATATGTATATCTGGGATGTGTATACACACCCACCTCTCATCTCCAATGCTGGCACAGATATTTCTGCAATGATGTAAATAATTCTGGCTCCTATAGGATTAAATGTTTGGGACAGATGTCCCAACAGTCCTATTAGATCCAGAAACTCCAAAGACAGATGCTCACATAGAAAGCAAGTACTTATTTAATCAGAGATTTGGGGAAGCATGGAGGGGGGGGTGTTTGTTTGTTTTGCCACTGGGGGTCTTTGGTGTGGCAGGAAAGCAGCAACTTAACTTTTTTCACTACTCAATTCTGTACTACACATGCAACAGCACTTGCTGTATAGCCTTTCACACACACAAAAAACCTATGCAGACCTAATGTAACCATGTTACAGTAGCAGAGTTGCAGAATAGTTATACGTGAAATGCTGCTATTAACCAATCCTGCCCCAAGAAAACAACATGTAGAGAGTGAAACATCACGTTATTTATTTCTTCTGGATCTGATACACAAACTAAATTAACAAAGGCATTTTCTAATTAAAAAAAAAAGGAAGTGGTGATATCACTAAGTAACATGATTAAAACAGCCTGGGTAAAAGCAGCATACCCTTAAATTCCAACATCAACCACAATTTAAAGAGTCTAGTGAGGAAGCTGTCCAACAAAGATTGCCATATAAGCATACTGTTTTGGAAAAAGTAATTAAGGGAAGCTTTACACAAAAATATTATATATCTCAATTGTTAAGCCATAACAAAATTGGTTAAAATAAACTAGATGCATAGCATCTAAATTTACCAATGGAGGCTGAAAACCCTCACCAGTCCTATTTGAACACGTTTTACTTTGATGCAAAGATTTACACAATAATAGACACAATTATCCACATTGTTCTAAATATGAAAGCAAATACAAGTTTTCCAGCATCCAGCTTTCATCTAAGTAGTAAGCCATACAGCGTAGAAAGTCGAAACAATTTAATACAACAGCTATGAAAACTGAATAAAACAGCTTTCAACAACTTTATTCCTCTGCCATCTAAGACGTATAATCTCAAAACATTTTCTCTTCATCAGCTCTTTAATGTTGAAGACAGATTTCAACTTTTTAAGATAAATGCACTTCTGATTTATTATTTATTGAACTGAATGCATAATACGAACAAGTGATCAGCAGAGGACAATGCTTCAGACTGAGACCATGCTGAGTGGCTGAGCTGCTATGTGGGCTGAGCCCTTAGACAGTGTGGAAGCACATTGCCGTTTTCCCCTTTCCATAAAATGGAAATGTTTTATCTACAACCTAGACCATGTTTTAATCAAAGTTTTAATCAAATACTGTTTTCCTACAAAATCACAAGTGTCCAGAACAGAATTAAAGAATTCTACCTGGTATCCACCAAGTTCTCTCAGGGCTACAGCCTAGAATACTGGATCCATTTTTGGACCTCCTCACACAGGAAAGGCATAAACAAACTGAAGTGAGTTCAGTGGAGCGGCACTGAGATGGTGAGGAGTACCTGTTCTGTGAGGAGAGGCTGGGGGAGCTGGCCTTCTTCAGCCTAGAGACAGCTTCAGGGTGACCTACCAGCAGCCTCCTGAAAGGATGTAATCAAGAAGGGTCATCGCTAGTGCTTGACAGGAGGACAAGAGACAGCAGCCATAAATTGAAGTGAGAGAGCTTCAGACTGCATGTAGGAGAAGATTTTTCACCTTGAGGATGCAAAGATGTATCATGAGGATGGCAAAGTACTGGAACAGGCTGCCCAGAGAGCTTGTGCAGTCTCCATCCTTGGAGGTTTTCAACACCAGAGTGGAAGAAGACCTGAGCAATCCAGTCTGACCTCATCACTGACCCCGCTTTGAGCAGGAGGTTGCACTACAGACCTCCTGAGGTCTCACCCAAACCAAATTGTCCTACAATCATAAAGTTGGGTATAGTTCCTACTTCTACCACAAAGCCAAAGAAATGCAACTGAAACCCCAAACAACCAAAAAAGTTTCACAGAACAGATCTTGCTAACAAAATAATGTAAAAACTCCACATTATTTAGGAAGTAAAAACTCAAATTGGCATTAAAACCTAGTTTCTTCCTTCAAACTTTAGTAACACCATTCATTAACTTCTTCAACAAATAATTACATCCAAAGTTCATTTACATTCTACTAATAAATATTCCATGAAAGAAGAGAATTTATGCAGCCTGGGTTCCTCTGGTTATGTGCTTCTTATCTAATAGGACACGTATTCCAACCAAAGCCTTTCCTGTAGTTAAGGACATTCACAACATGCGTGGGTCTGTCTCAGTCCCCGTCTAGTCCCATGCCCTCCACTGCTTCACAACTGTAATCCTACAAACCTTATTCCCCTTCAGACACCAGACTAAAGAATAAAGAAGGATATTAACATCACATTCGCTGAAGTACTGTTTACTATGAAGAAACCACAATTCCCACAGCACACACCTATTCTTGTGGGTTTACTGTTCGTGTTTACTGGCATATATATATTAATAAAAGTTCCTTCATTAGTACCAAACTGTTCCAGCCTATCTTGTGGTTAATTCTGAAACACTTCAAACTCTATTCATATACAGCTTAAGCCTAAAATAAAAAATTACAGCAACAAAGTTACTGCCTTTGGTTTGTGTGATTCTTAACTGTTTCAAAGGAATTCCTCCTTCCTCAACTTCATTCAACTCACTGTGTTGGATAAAATATGATGCATCTCCTCCAAATGTAAATGCATTTGTAAAATATTTTTTCCTATCAAACCTTAAAGTGGACTATAGTACTCCTAAAAGGCACATAACATCAAGCTTTTGCTTGAGAGAAGACTAGTAGTACAAGACCATCTTGCCTACAGCAACAAGTGTAAATTAACAGAGTTTATCACACTAACTCTTCAGAGATTTGAGTTACACAGCTGCTGTATTACTTTCCTTTCCAAACAGGCTCAGCACCTAGAGCACTGAAATACCGACGCATACAAAAGTCATGACATTAGCATCAGTTCATGGAATGCTACTGTAAGACACACACAAATCCATACAAACCCAGAGCCAAATTTACACTCCACAATTAAAACCAAAGAAGGCCCATTAACCAGGGGCAGCTCTTACCCCGGGGCAGTGGAGCCATTCCTAGCAGAACTTCATCATCATCCCCTCTTTCTGAGCCTTTCTTCCCCCGCTGCTGTGCCCGCGGGCACAACGCCTGGCCCGCAGCACACCCCTGCAAGCAAACGCATGAAAAGCGTGCTGCACCTGCAGGCACCACATGCGCAGAGGGCTGATCCCTACCAGTTGGAGAAAAAATAACCCAACACATTACAGCTGCCACTGCCATGAAATAAAACTTCAAAGATTACAGAAAGGGGTTATTTGCACTGTCACGGAGGAGTATCTCTTAAAAAAAATTTTTTTTTAAGTCACATTAATCAATACGTATTATGAGTTACCGTTTATTAATCACACTCTTTCATACCTCATATAAAATGGTTCTGAGGCCAAAGCTGTAAAGCAGACAAAACTTCACTAAAATGTTATTTACCCAAATGTTTCCATCATATAGTTACCCCACTGTGTAGTGAGACACCCACTATGATTCATAGCCTACAACTTATTCCAGATTAATATTTTAGGGATTGGAACTGTAAAACAGAATGAAAGATTCTCTTTTTAGATTATGCAGAGTTTATAAATTATCCAGAAATGTCTTTTCAATTCAACAAAAAACTCCTCAGCATAAAAAAAAAGGACGGGGGGGACTTAGAGCTGTATCAGTTGTTGACGCCTTCAGTCAAACTTGCTCAAAGGAATAACCTAGAGCCAACTCGCCCTTACAGAGACATAGAAATACCCAGTGGCCCCAGGTCAGAGAGGCAGAGAAAATCCTATGACATTTCTAAACAATCACAGAAATATTACTGTAGAATTAATTTCAAGTACTCTCTTTGGCATCTATAGAACAGAAAATACACTAAGATATACATAACACTACTAGGCCTGCTTTATACAAGCAAACAAACAAAAAAAAATTAAGATATTACAAATGTCAACATTGTACTAATCAATTCCGATCTCCAAAACCTTTCTGCTTTTAATACTCATTATTTCACTCAATTCAGAAACCCAAATGAACCGTTTTGAAAATGAACTATTTTGGTGTGTGTAATGCCAGAATTTTCTTTGCTAACTCTAAACCAATGAACTAATTCTGCAGAAAGAAAGCAATCTTTCAGTCACCCAGTGTCTCTTCCCCAACCCTCAAACCCACAGCATGTCAAGTCACGGTATAACCTATATAACCTATAGCAACAGGTTAATAACTATTTACATTATTGGCATAAATTACACCGAGTATATTGTATTGGATGTCTAAGCATGTGAACCAAACATGATTCAAATTTAAGAAAACTCTCATATAATCACATTCTGCGTTCAGTTTCTTGAATCAACACATTGCACTAT
>VZTL01054477.1:19685-30160 GCA_013400535.1 Scopus umbretta
GGGGGAGGTGTGTGTGTTTGTTTTGGTTTTATTTTACATATTGACTGTTCTGTACAATTAAACCAGCACCAGACATGAACATTTCAAGGATTTGCTCAAGAACTCTTGGGATCTTACCTACCTCTCCAAAACTACATTTGACATTACAGCAATTGAAACCACAGCCATGATTCATTTCTATCTTCTTGGACAGCGTGCCACACTACATTAAAAATTTTTACCTTTAACTTCACAAAATGTACCTTGCTTTTCACTTAGTACAACTGTAAAATATGCTAACTACTCTTTTTCAAGCGTCCTCTCTGCTTTCCTAAGTATTTCTACAAAGAGTAATTAGTCTGCACTTGGAGAGAGAGACTCACTTGGTCTCTCATTCCTCCACGTGGATTCTGCATGCTTGTGAAAAAGCTGTAGCTTATAGCAACAACCTCCATAAAAGGGTAAAAAGCTCCAGACCTGTTGTTTGAAAGCTGCTTAGCTGTGACTGCCACATCCACCTTCTGTGGGACTTTATCTGATTACAGAAAGTCAAAACGTCCAAATAGGAAACAGCTCCTCTTAGAGAACAGTAAGTAACTAGACAAACCCTGTATTACTTCCTCCTGAGGACTTAATTTCAGATTAATTTCTGTTTTAATTTCTCCTAATCAGCTATTTAAACTAATCAAGGCCACGAATCGTTACTCTGAACATTTGCTGCTCATACTTATTTAATTCTAATAAAGTGACCAACAAATGATGCTTATTCCTGAAGTGTAACTTAATAGACACTGCAATTACACTACTTAAAAAAAAAATAAATCTGTAAGTAGCATAGTAAGGCTATGAGTAAGACTTCAGAGTGACTGATTTTTGCCAAGTAAGTCATCACTGCTTCACAGAGTGATTCTGCTTCAAGGTTAAATTCATCAGCTTTGCAATACAAAGTTGAAACAATTTGAATTCGTTGAGTGATGACATTTCAGTTCTTTCAGACAGTGGATCAGGACTTAGAGATGTGTCTTTACAGAGAAATGGGGTTCTCCCACAAGAAAATTGTCTAAATTTGTAAAACTTGAAATGCTGTAAGTTTTTCTGCACCATTAACAGATCAAAGAAGTTAATAGCTTTGGCACAACTACATTGGGATTTGGGAGACCAGGAATCAGATCTTAGCTCTGAAGCAGATTTCTCATATGACCTTGTTGAGTAATCCTGTTTTTGTAAGATTGCCATTTTATTAACATTTAAGACTTTCAAAGGACAGAAAACGTGCCTACCAATGTAGAGCCTGAAGCTTTCAGGGTGCTATTCTAGTACACACAAGCAAAACCATTCATTGTTTTTCAATAGTAGAAAGGACTACCTTGACCTTACCCAAAAAATTCCAGCAAACCCGGGAAGAGAGAACAGGCTGGAATTTCTGAATCTAGCTAAAAAAGACATGTTGCTGCCTTCCAAGTTTAGTTGTTTACAGATTTACAGAAAATCTCTTCCAATGCACGGAAGTTTATTCTTTATAATATTTCTATCCAACAGAAAATCTTTATTATGAAGACAACATTTTGGCTGCATCAATTAATCTTCTCACTTCAAGTACTAAGTGTATGGATGTGGGAACATCTTTTTTACTTTCTTACCAGTACACTTTTTACTAGCACGCTTTTTCACAGCTGTGAGGTAAACACACTGTAAAACAGGATACAATTTCTGTACAAACATAATAAAGCCTAATGCATTACAATAACCAGAAAGCAAGTTTAGCAAAATTATTTGGCAAGATTAAATTCCCAGTGCTGTTCTTCAAAACTAAACCAATCAACACCATCTGAAAACTTGCATCTCCAAATGCAAGTCTCAAACTAAATTCACTCTGAGATTAACTTTCCTATACTACTTAATTAAAATCTTTCTGCTCAAATACTTATTTCCTAGTTGCTATCAACTTAATTCACCCAGGTATGACTTATCAATAACTGCACTGAAACATCAAGTTCAGCCTAACATGCCCCAGAATATGTTTGCTTTTGTGCTATCACATACTGTCATCTTATTACTGTTCTTTGAAAACAATTTAAGAATCTAAATCTAAATTACTGATGCTAATACAAGAGATCAAATTCCAGAAGTGATGAGTGGCAATATTCATTCACCTCAAAGTACAACACTAGAAAGACACAGCCACATTGTAATGCAAATTACTGTCAAATCAGAAGGAAAGGAGGGAAAATGCCCTGTTTCTGAGTAAGAAGATGCTCTCTAGGAAAAAGAATATAAAATAATTATTCTTATCTTGTATGACACAGACATTGTTTGATATCCAGCATTCTGGGACTTGCATGTTATATGCCATGACCTTAAGTTTTAATACCTCTAAATTTAACTATTCTCAGACAGCTCACAAATTCTGCAAATACCATGTGCATGTTCTACATTCTTCTGACATGAACAGGTTGCAGAGTAAGACATTGTAGTCTTAAAACATTAAGAAAAAGCAGCTCGAACTTTTTGGCACCTTGAAATGTCTGGTCCTACATACCTTACATACCTACATTCCTGTTTTCACTTTCAAATATTTCTATTGACATGAATGTGAATTTTATCTGCATGAGAACTAGAAAAAGACACAAAAGCTATTTTGTTGATACATCAGAAAATGACAATTGAGAGTTACTGTAGGAAGAAAAAAAACCCACTAGAGTTCTACTTGGAAACAGTTTTATTTTAGGGACAGAAACCAGAAGGTCTAAATATTTTTATTTTAAATCACATGATCAAAAAAAAATAAACTAATGTTTCTGATTAGTCAGTGTGCGCTACAGGGAAGGACAACAAAAACAAGAAAGGAAACAAAACCAAAATGAAACCAAAAAACCTCCAGCACACATTCCTATTTCCATAAAGAAACTGAACAGAACTTAATCTTTAACAGGTATTTTACTGAAACCAGATTTCTGTGACTTAAATATAAACATTTCATGAGTAGTTGTTGTCAGTAATAGTGTTGGAGTACTTCCCTTCAACTAAGGGAACCCAAAATCCGCATCAGCAGAACACACCCTAACTACCGAGCTGCAACAGCAGAGCCACTGTGTAGCAGAGATCAGTCAGGTACTTTGCTGTGAACTGCGAGACCACCTCCCTGCATTTTGTATTGAAAAGTCATTGAAGGAAACAAACAAACAAAGAAACCTTGACAGCAGGACCAAGAATCATGTTATGTTTCTTAATAGTCTTCCCCGGAGGTTTATCTGAAGGAAGAAAAAAAGACAGGTGTACAATTTTTATTAAGTGGTCTTACCCTAACCACAAAATCACAAATGTTAAGGACCATGGTCCCATGTTAAAAATAGTTCCTGCTACAGTTAAGAGCAGATTCTTAAGACAACGGAAAAAAAATCCATATACATGACATCTAACACCAACTATTTTTGGAAACAAAGAACCTTCATCTAATGCCAAGTGGCATGTATCAAAGACACATGCAAGATGCTAGTTTTCTAACTGCTTACCAACAGAAGAGAAAAAAAAAAGGTAAAGATTTCTTTCATGAAATCATTAAGAAGTCAATCAACAAATAATTACAAGGGAATTACTGAAGTTTTTCAAGGACTATCCTTTAAGTTCATTAATAGTTTAAACAACCTGACCTCACTACATGCTTGTTGAATTGATATGTCCATGTATTTGGTATTATAGGTAAAGAGGGCACTTTAAGTATCAAAAGTATCTATTATCTCTATTGTCATCCTACATAGTTATTAAAAAGTTATTGTAGACCGCAAACTAACTCAATCCATAAGGTAATTATATCATTACATCATCCCAGCATTAGTGCAGGTCCAGAATCAGCGTATCGATAAGGTAGAAGCCATGCATTTCACCTCTTTTCATCTGAATTCTGTTAAAATTGCATTCCGTCAAAATAATGGGATGCATATACAGGAAGCAATGTCACTCCAATGTAATTATCACAGAATCATAGAACGGTTTGGGTTGGAAGGGACCTTAAAGATCATCTAGTTCCAATCCCCCTGCCGAGGGCAGGGATACTTTCCACTAGACCAGCTTGCTCAAAGCCCCATCCAAGCCGGCCTTGAACGCTTCCAAGGAGGGGGCATCGACAACTCTGGGCAATCTGTTCCAGTGCCTCACCACCCTCACAGTAAAGAATTTCTTCCTAATATCTAATCTAAATCTACCCTCTTTCAGTTTAAAACCATTACTCCTTATCCTACCACTAGATGCCCTGGAAGAGTTCCTCCCATCTTTCCTGTAGGTCCCCGTTAAGTCCTGGAAGGCTGCTGTAAGGTCTCCTCAGAGCCTTCTCTTCTCTAGGCTAAACAACCCCAGCTCTCTCAGCCTTTATTCATACAGAAGGTGCTCCGGCCCTCTGATCATCTTCATGGACCTCCTCTGGACCCACTCGAGCAGGTCCATGTCTTTCTTATGCTGGGGGCCCCAAAGCTGAATGCAGTACTCCAGGTGGGGTCTCAGGAGAGCTGAGTAGAGGGGCAGAATCACCTCCCTCAACCTGCTAACCCCAATTTGCCCATTTCACAAAATTCATTTAAAATGTATTTTGACCAGCGTTCACTTAACATAGATTGTCTGCATATATTCTTATCAAAGACAACTATATTCTAGATTGCTCAAGACTTCCTATACTTGATAAAAGTATCCAAGTATCATGTATAGTTCATAAACTAGGAGTTCCACAAATTCTTCTCACATTTTCAAGGCAGCTAGAGATTTTAAATTGTATCTGTTCTTTCTGTTATGCTATCTTGCAGTGGGAACAGTTGAGTAAAGAAGCAAGTGAGGATGCAGGGAGCAATAAGGAACAGCACATGCAGAGACAGGGGAAGGATGTGTGCAAAATGCCGAATGCCCACAACAAAATTAATTCTATACAGTTGCCACTGAGGAAGAAAAAAAGCTTTGTAAAAATTCTGGTTCTATTACATGAAAATTATCATTAGAGCTCAGAAACTAACTACTATCTAAAATTACCATATAAGGGACTGGACTAGCAAGAAACTGATGTCCGTAAATAGGCAAGCAGCACTGCAACACACAGCCCAGGTCGCCCGGCTTTTCACAGGGCTTTCCCTTAGGCAAAGCAAATTCCAGCAATTAAAGAAAGACATATAAGCACCACAAGGATTTGCCTTCCTTCCTAATCCTCTACAACTGAGATGTTTTCTTCTGTTCCTTGAGCTCCCAACTGTTCCCTGGAGCTGGAAGTACAGGTAATTCCAGCTCTCCAAAGAAATACCCTGTCCTCTTCTTCACACAAGAACTAATGTATAACTATATTATAATCATATTATAACCATACACATTATATTAATATGTAACTATACAACTTTAACAATCAAGAACACTAGATACTCATAAATTGAAAAATCAAAACCAAAGTATTAACTGACCTATGAGATTCCAGATAGAGCAGACTTTTTAAAATGCAGATATTCAGAATGCTGAATGTGGGGCATTAGCAGTAGCAGTTGTTTCTACAAATTAAATCTCAATGGTATCAACTAGCAGATTTCTCGGGAAATAATTAAAATGGGATTCTCAATTCAGTCTTCACAACACCACTGCAAGCGTAACCTCCGCAATACAAGACTTAGAAAACTCTTCTTAAATTTTCTCAGAGCCTGTATGTACAGTATTATTCTGTAAATGAGAAGTTTCAGACACTCCTATCTCCAAATATTATAATAATGTTGCGCATATATTGCTTCAGGCTCCCCCACCCCCAATCTCTCTAAACTATTCACATCCAAGCAAGATTTTCACTTTGCACTACATTTAGTCCAACCAGCCTGTCCTACCACAGAGCCTGTCCTACCACAGTGGTCATTACAGAAATCCTGAATTAGAAGCAGACAGGCAGATGCAGAGATACATTTTATCTTCAAAAAAACAGCTGATGTTCAAGATGCATCCATCTCGACCTTTCTTAAAATATTTTCCACTAACTTTCCACACTCTTAATTCATGGAAAACTATCAGGCGTCTGCAACAAGCTGGCACCAAAATGTGCGGAGATAAACAGAATGTAAGCCCTTGAGTTGGAGAATAACATTGCTCTGGCACACTTTCTCTTCCTTATTCTGTTTTCTTCATCTCTATCAGGAATACCATTTTAGATATTGAGCTGTTTTCATTCACAAACATTTTCTTGTTACTGCAAGATCAGAATGACCACAGAGGGAAAAACTGCACTACAGCATTTCAGCATTTCCATTGTGGAGTTTCTAAGAAGAAATTTTAACAGCTAATATTTCTAAAAAGCATGAATAAAATTTATTACAACTAGACCAGAATAATTTACTTAAACATCCTTAAAAACCTGAATTGAAGTAGGTAACACTTCTTGATCATAAATTAAGAATCACTACAATGCAGGCAACAAAGTAGAGATTAAGGTAGAACTTGTAAGATGCCAATTTTTCTTGGCTTGTGTATGCTTTTGTCCATCTAATATTTTGTAGTTAAATGTCTAATCACATTATTTTAACTGGCAAGAAGCAGATTTCCTATAAAGCACTAAGAAAGGAAGTAGAATAATAGGCCTTATTAGCATTATCCAATGTGAAATATGGTTATTTTACCCAAAAGACAAAGATTATATTATCATCTGCTGACTGGATCACAAAACAGTTTTGCTTCATATTGCATACAGTCACCACATTAAAAGAAACTTTGTTTTGAAATACTTCAATTTATTTTTCTTTAAATGACAAACTTCTGCGTGCATTCTCTTCTTCTCTGTACCCAAGACAAGACTAGAATCACCCACTGTATTTTCTGAACCAGTACTCTGTATGTTATTTGAATTAAAATGCCTAGAAGAAATGACTCATCACACTAAAAACTCTCTTAATGCAAACTAATTATAACGGGCACTATGACTATAGTACCAGAAGCAATTTTGCTATTAAGATAATAAAACAACCATAGTTTAAAACAAACAAACAAACTAATGTTTCAATGATTAACCAGAAAGTGTATTATCTTCATCAGGAAGGAAAAATTTATGCATTGACAGAAGCCATGACTTCTAAGGAACAGCAAGAGTTTTAACACACAGCGGAATAATACCCTTTGCATAGCTGATACCTATCAATGGTGTCACCTGAAAGTCTAAATTACGGGACTCATGCTACTTAAATTACTTACTAGACAAACAGATCAGTAAAAATGAAACCTGAAAAAATGACATGTCATTTACCTACTGCAATATAAAAACTGATTAAAGACATGCTTAATTCACAAACACTTCAAATGGGACTACTCACATATGTCGGTGTTCGCAGAATTAAGATCAACGGACACCAAGCAGTGTGTCTCCTTTTGCCAGTCTGTAAAGGATTCTTATGAACAGTTTGTAAAAAGACATCTTAAGAATCAATACTCATGGGATGAGTTAAAACAGAGAGAGGCAATGGTAGAAAGTGTAAGTCTACTTACCAAACATATAGAAAACAATGATAGAATGACAGTTCAGATCTAAGATCCTTCATCACCTCTGAGAAAAATCTGACCAAATTTGGTCAAATGCACAGTTATGGAGAAAATTTTCATTGCACAGTCTCAACAGAGTTTTCCTCCACAAACACAGTAGTCCTTCAGCTCACCAGTTGCCCCAGTCACAGTCTGCAGAAAGTAAGGCTAACAAGGTTTCCTGAACTTAGGATAGAAGGAAGAAATTTTTTACAATGAGGGTGGTGAAACACTGGACCAGGTTGCCCAGAGAGGTAGCAGAGGCCCCATCCCTAGAAACGTTCAAGGTCAGGTTGGATGGGGCTCTGAGCAACCTGCTCTAGTTGAAGATGTCCCTGCTCACTCTGCAGGGGCGTTGGGCTAGATGACCTCTAAAGGTCCCTTCCAACCCAAAGTATTCTATGATTCTAACTACTATGTGACTAAAACCAAAACCTAAAATTATTCCCTTTTGCTGTTGCTTTTCGCTAAGAACAAAAATAAAACAAAAAAGCAAATACATGTTTACTGATACATTCACTTGTACTTTTTTTTAATTTACACACACCCAAAATGTGTGCATGTGTGTGCACATGTGTGCGCAAATGTGCATACTTGACGTTTTTGTTTTGAGGCTCTAGACACACCACAAGTTAGGCAGACTTCCCAAAGATTAAAATTCCTAAAATTCACAAAGCTGATCTTTTGCATATTTAGGAACAGCATGTAGGTTTCGATTATAATGTGCTCGTGTAATTAATACAGTGCCTTTTAGAATAAAGGTATCAAAGCACACAAATCTAATAAGCACTATGAAGGATGGAACAAAGCCATTAGAATCCAAGAGAAACCTTCAATACCGCTTATTATCAGAAAGCTGATATATCAGTATGCTACTATAAATGAATTTGTGTTTACCAGTGGTAAGAACACCATGAACTCAGGCAGCCATGTTAACACACTGTAATGATCTTAAGGAATTCTTATTCCATGAGCATTTCAAAGGATCTTGAACTAAACTTTTGTGAAAAGATTATATACATTTAAAGCAAAAGCTAAGTTTAAAATGTTTCTCCTAAACAACTCTCAGAACTTAAAAAAGTATCTTAGATTTGAAGAAAAACAGGTATGTGGTAACAAGGACGCATATAACCGGGTTACTGTTGCATACAGTGTTTTGAGACAAACATGCATTTCAGTGCAGTACTATCTAACACAAATCACAATTTACAAACACCTTTATACGTTGTAAATCTCACTTCCCTTATCATGCTTAAAATCATGGTATTGATAGGGGTAAAAGCACTGTGGAGACTGCAAAATCAAGAATTTTCACTGCTGTGTATACCTTCCACTATTCAGAAATGGGATTCACAGCAACTTTTTAGGCTCTGAAAAACAAGTATAACTCTAAACTGACTTTTCCAATACAGCCTTCCAAAAATGAATTCATAAAACTTTTGTACATCTTAGAAAATCTTTACAATCCAAAGCTACTCTTTTCACAAATGAGCCATTAAAACTTATTGCCTGAAACACATTACAAATTATCAAGAGGCAGTAAATACAACATTATGGATACAGACTGCACTTGCATGCACACTGCACGCATCTTCTACGATGAAACGCATACACACACCCCTGCCGTAAAAGGAAAGAGCGTTCGAGAGCAATTCAATATACAGGACCTGCAGGGCACTGCGAATTCTAACCAGCTGTATCAGCGAACAGTTCCTGTGAATTTGGCCCTTCTCATCAGAGCAGGGCAAGAAAAAGCAGTTAGCAAGGATATTTCACATGGCTCTTAAAAAGAACCTTCTGAAACGAAGTCACCTAGACGCTATTTCTTTATACAAAAACATCAGGTTAAAAAAAAAATAAAAGATGTTTTGAAAGCCCAATAAATGAATCCTATTTTATCCTGAAATCCTTTCTGGAACATTGCAAATGTTCATAATGGAGCTCTCGGTAGCAATTACTCACTCTGAAGCTGTCACTCAACTGTCACCATGACAACAACAAAAACCTTTTCACGCCTAGAGAAGACAATGGGAATTTTTAATTATGCCATTCATTCTGCTGACAGTTTGAGCAAAACAAAGTTCTACTCTCACAAAAAATACAAATACCAATTTAAGATTTCAAGAATAATAGGATTTTTTTTCCCCCTTGAACATCCTGCTCTGTATTTTTCCCCCCACGCTTAGATTTCATGTTTGCTATTTACCAAATACTTCGGTGAATATGAATTTTAGGATGGCTGGCAGAATTCTTTTCAGGTCAATGCAGAGTAAGTTTTGTAAGTCACCTCAGTAAGAAATCTCAAATGTTTATCAAAGACTAACTTGTCTAAGTCACTGTCATCACAGACTGGTTAACTGCAAAAGACTGGAGGCAAAGCTGTGGGCAAAGCATCCCATGTCTTTTCCAATCATTCCCAACAGCATGCAAGATTTTAGTATTGCATAAATATAAAGACAATTCTTATAAGTGCTGTTATAGGTTGGGGGTTTTTTTTTAATAATATTTAGATGCTGTTTTGGGGAAAAAAAAAATTAAAACCCATCATGTTTTGGATCCTGCAGATTCTTAAACATAAATCCCTGACTTCCCAGGGCTAGTCATTAGTCACAGTGTGCAAAAACAGTCCTAGAGATTAGAAAATATTTTCAGTTCCCTGATAAAAATACACAAGGAGATAAAAAGAGGAGCACTTGATGGTAATTTTTCACCATGCTACCACAAAACACAAACTACAGGAGTTATTTTGTGTAACCACACAGCAATGGTTTTCTCTAACCAGCTGGCAAATGGGTATAGCCTGATAATCTCATAACGTGCCATTATTTGTAGCTGTTCATACAGTATAGCCTATCATCAGACAATAGTATTAAAAGTACATTTGGAACATCAGGTTAGATCATGGAACAAAGGCAAAAAAATTACTTCTTGGCCTAAATCCACCATGACATGTCCTATCAGGAAATGTAAAAAAAAAAAAA
>VZTL01054479.1:3942-32001 GCA_013400535.1 Scopus umbretta
ATTGTTGTGTTTTCTGCCTATACGGTACAAATATACAACTACTATGAATGTCACTACACCAAGTTAACTATTCTGTTATTGTTTTAACAAGAACGAAAGAGAAAGCATTTTCAAACCTCAAGAGAGGCAAGGATAACTGATTTGACAAACGGATATACTTCTGAACTGATTGCATACCCAAGTAATTTTTTGAGTGGTAAAAGGAGAGGCTCTTGAAGATTAAAAACAAAAAGCAAACAAAACCTGGATTAGTAATTCTGTGTGGTTGTGAGTCAGCATAAAGACAATTCCAAACATGACATCCAGAAGAAGCTAAGCTCTGATCTGCTGAAAAGTTACATCTTTCTAATTTGTAGTTTGGACATCTAAGTATCGATATATTAAACAATCATGAACCAGAAAGCACAAGACTTTTAAACAGTAATTTCAGTATTACGTCAGGTTTTCCTGAAGCTTAAGAAATCAAGTTGATTTCCTTTTTGTCATTTGACTATATTTGTTTGAAGCTTATTATTTCCCGAACTAGCTATATTTCCTTATCAGCTACACTATTCTCATAAATCTCTGTCCTATAAACAATATATGCAAGCTCTGCTTATCAGACTCATGAGAACAATTTATCTGCTACTAAAACAAAAAGCTGTAACTCTGTACTGTTTTCTTTGATTTGGCTTCCTTCCCTCCCAGCAACAGTGTCCAACAGAATACATCCCTGTTCGGTGTTTTAAGTGAATCAGCCTAAGGGTTATTTAATTTGAACAGGGTACCTAATATGGAGTGGTGAACTATGTAAGTCGCATGGTATGTTAGGAATGCACTCAGTGAATATTAAAGTTACCTAGAAAAACTATTGCTTATTTCTCATGACATACAGCTCTTTAAATACAAGTACCCTTTCTTTTAGCTATTTTATACACAAATAGTCATTGACTGAACCTACAGTTCAAGTTAGGTTCAACAACCTTTACCTGACAACCTTTAAGGTAGGTTCAACAAAGAACTTCTACAGGGCGTAGTCAATGAAACAATGTGGTGACAACAAAAGAAGAAGATTTAAACATATTAGGAAAATACGCTAATAAAAGCTATGGTACACGAGACAGAGTCAAATTCACTTTCAACAAAAAAAAAACCATTGTGGTGGGAACGTCAGTCTCTTTTCAGAGATTTACACAACATCCAGCAGCCCATTGGTTTTACAAGAGCAAGTCAGGAAGCTCACTGAAACTATTTACTTTGTCCTGCTTGAAATCAGGCTCAAGCCAGGACTTCCAAAAAAAAAAGATTAATCTAAGCTTTCAATTTAGTTTAAGTAGTCTGTTAAGTTAACAAAATAAAATGGATGCAGATTATGAGGAGCAGAGTGGAATCAAGTGTTACAGCCATTTTTATTTTTCTCTATCTCATAAGAAACCTTAGGTACACTTTATAGAGAAACGGGACTACCAACATTAGCAGGTTAATTTTTAAAATTAGCTAGATAATCCGTAAGTTCATAAAGCATACTGACTGTTTAGAAGGAAAAATACCATCCCATAGACAACTTTTTTGATGCATGCTTCAGGAAGCATAGAATTTTAAGGCATAAGGAACTTTAGTTAGCAAGACATAAGTTACTAAGTTAGGTTTAGTAATTCTATTCTTTTTAAATGAATATACACATTTGAAAGACTTTTCTACCACTACCGCAATTATTTCAAACATGAAAAAAAAATCATAAATGCATACAGAACATACAGCTTTGACCCATGCTAACTTTAAATATATTCAGGGCCTATTAATTCCACCCTCTCCATTCTAGG
This sequence comes from Scopus umbretta, assembly GCA_013400535.1. Taxonomy (NCBI): domain Eukaryota; kingdom Metazoa; phylum Chordata; class Aves; order Pelecaniformes; family Scopidae; genus Scopus; species Scopus umbretta. The sequence continues at coordinate 5,745 of VZTL01054479.1, forward strand.
TTTGCCTGCAGCTACAGACTTGGCAACATGCCCCAAATTGCCTTGGAAATCATTACAGACTAAGTAATGGGCCTCTAGTCTAGGAGAAAGCATGGATGGGTTCATTATAGCAGCAGTTTTCTGAAGTTTTTGGCACTGGCTTAGCTCTGGGGCACTCCGTAGACTTAAGAGAGAGCCAAGTAAGGACAACAGTTGCTTTCAACAACTTCATCACACACACTCTCGTACTTGCATTCACACAATTTGAAGGCAAGGCACTCAACATCTTCCCAGCTAGAGCTCCGGGAAGTATTTAGGAGGAACTATGGCTTAACGTATAAACATATATAAACCTACTTGGCTGTTCGGACATCAATGGCGCCCTTTAGCTTTTCTTCGCTGTCATTTTCAAAGTACATCAACCTGGACTGTCTGAGAACAAACCATCGTTTCTTCCAGTTCCTTCTGGAAAGCGTAGATGATCCACCTCCCTTTTTGTGAAGCCAGCCCTGCTTAAGTGCTTCCTGCTTGGAACGAAACCACAGGAAGGTCTCATCTTTCAGGACACACCAGCGTCGCTTCCATGTGTTTATTAAGCCACCTGGCAAGGGAGACAGATGTGGGTTTATATGTAGTTAAGACAAACAATTACATTATAAAACAGAAGCTGTGACCAAACCAACGCTGGAAGATGCTGACCAACAATGCTGTACTTAAAACTGAGTCTCTGCTGTAGGCCACGAAACCAAAGATCAAATTTTTGCATATCCTTAAGGCCATCAATATTGTTGGCAGTCTAGAGACCCTTAAATTATAAATTATAGTAAGAGTCTGTATAAAAAAAAAAAAAGTAACCTATATAATTATATATACTTATAGATAACTATATACAACAAATAATAAATTATTTAAAAGTCTTATTGCATATGAGAATCAGATCTTTAGCACTGTTTTCAATGTATCCCAATGATAATCTAAGAAAAGGTCAGTGTTAAACTCTTTCCTCTCTCCAGGTTATTAGGAGGTAACAATGATCAACTCAAAACCACAAAACCTGAAGAAGTTATACTTAGAGTAGGAAATATACCAGTGTGAGCTCAGTCATACCGAAGCGTGGCTATACTGTCTAAACTTCTTGTGAGTTTTGCTACAGTAGACAATACGCCTTGCACTGTAATTTACATCACAGTAAATACATAAAAACCTTAACCAAACCAATATACTCCTGTCATTCGACAAAAATTTATTGCTAACTATGTCAGAAAGAAAAAGCCATGCTAGCGATGACTGCATTATTTTTCACATGAACATAGCTGTGCGCACATTCATCACTGTTCCTATTCCAGGAAAATAAGTTATGCTACAGTGATGGGTACCATACAAGGATTCATCTAGTTTATAATTTACTATCAGTCATCAGAAGATAAAACCAAGAATCTTAACCAGAAAACTCCTGTGCATATTTTTTCAGAGTCTCTCATGCCCCTTTGCTACACATAGCCTTCTTTGTGTCTTTCGGATCCAAAATGAAAGTTGACTGAGGTCAGTAAAACTGGTCTGCGATGTAGAATGCTGTCTATGTTACAAGGTTTTGGGAGTAGGAATCAGCTTTTCTCAAAATTTGGTACAACTTGACTTTGTGAGTTATTTTGTTATATTTATACTGGATATTCCACTGCTTATGAGCCAGCAAAGAGGTAAAATGAAACAGAGACAGCCCAACATGTTGATGTTCCTTTGCAGAGGGGAAAAACACTGCTAGATGTAAGCCACTGCAAGTAACTTAATGTGAACGCAGCTCAAATTAAGTTAACTTACTTTTCCATCACCCTTTGAAAAATAAGAAAATAGCTTAACTCTACAGGAATTGGAGTGCAAGGTATAATAAACATTTCTGGTTATTTTGTCTATTTAGTGAATTCTGATTCATGCAGTACCTTTCATGTACAGAAAGCTGTGAAAGTAGGGCAGGCTGACACAGCTATAAACTGAATCCCTCCGATAGGAAAGTTCATCATCTGTATCAAACCTGGAGTCAAAATCTTCTTCACTGTCTTCAAACTACAGAAGAAAGGAAATAAAGGTGAAACGATCTCTCGGGAAGGAATTTAGGTAAAATTGGTTTAGAAGTCTGCAGCTAAAACATTTTATGATCTATTGGGAGAACATGATTCCTCACTGGTTTTCGTCCAGCTAACAAAGGAAGGAGTACATCGTAGTAAGTTGCAGCTTGAACTGTTTGATTACACACTAGCCCTAACGTCATGTAACAAATCTGGGAAACAGCTTTGTAGCTGCTCAGGAAAGTAATCCCTTTGCAAGAGCGTGGCCAGGGTATGCTACCTTCTGATACCTCCCCCCATCACTGAAGAGCTGTGGGTAACAGTTTGGGCAAGTCTTGGAAAAGAAACATATTCCACAAGCTGTGGAAATAGCTTTCTTCCACCCTCACCCCAAATAATCAGAATTTCTGTTCTGCATCTGACACACACCCAGAGTCATGTAACAGGAAGAGGTCCTCAACAGAGACAGCTAGAAGTGTTCTCCTTTTAGGCAAGCACTGTCAACTTATCCCAACAACCATGATGGCTCTTTGACTGGTTTCCATTACCTCAACTGTAATAGATATTTTAGTGCTAACATTTTCCTTCCAAATAAGTCAGCGTTGCTGAAATACTTTTTCACTTTCCCAGCCACACAGTCTCACAGAAGTATTCTGTGAGTGGTTGAGGAAATCCTACTCCTCCAAAACTTGGCAGAGTGAAGCCCACAGTATACTCACTAAACAGCACTGAAAAAGAGCTCTTCCGTTTGAGTGTCTGCCTCTATAATTCTAATATCTGCCATCATGTGAAACGTACTCTCCAAGCCATCTCAAAATACATCTGGCATTTCAGGGACTTCTGCAAGCAGTTTATTCCACACTGCTGCAACCTGCATGCGTAACTGGAATCTGTTTTTTTCTGAAATCAACTCCCCACCATGCTATCTGGTGCCCCCCTGCCCCAAACTGACACACAGAGAATCATTTTGCTCATGAATTGCATCCAAGGCCGTGCACTGAGCTCCTCATCAAATAACGTGCAGTTCTGCGTTTAAACAGATGGAACCATATCCTTGCATAAGGCTAGGACTGCAAGCAGCATCTGACCTGCCTCTAACTCTTATGCACTCACCCTAGTGGCATCTAGATGGCAACAGACAACTATGTCCATACACAGTCTAAGCAAGTTAAACTACACAACACAGATGCTTGTAGAACAGCTATCAGTGACTCTACAGCTGCAGAGTGGAAAAAAAAAATCAGAAAGCACGTATCAAATGTTAGATAATAAAACCAATGATACTTACAGAAGACTGAGCTCCTTCAGAGCTAAATCGGTATGCTCCAGAGCTATTGTATGTCCCCACTGAGCATCGGTAGTCCGGTGACCACTGGCTACTGTGCGAGTTAGAGAAGGTCACACTGCTACCAGAAGTAATAGCACCATCTTCATAATCGTCTTGGTCGTAATCATAGTCTGCGTCGGGAGAAATAAGTTCCACAGAATTTGGGGGTCTACACGACACATTTTCTGGCATGCAGTATGTGGATTCGCCGCTTGAAGAGTTGTGGAGACTGACTGTATCGTGGGTAGGAGGTATAAGCATGGTGTTGCTAGCAGCAGGAATTGTTGGCACCACAGTATCATTCATATAGGGATCCTCTTCTGAGGAATCATCGCTTGTTCTGATGCCACTGGTCCTTTGATCAGAATGACCATGCTCACTTGGGTTGGGCGAATCCTTAAATGCATCATCATCAGCTTCAAAGCCCTCATCTACCTCCTCCTCAGGATATGGCTGGCTGAAGTTAAAATTGGGCTTTTCACTGCAGGCATTTCCAGTCTGTTCAGTCAGTTCAGCAGGATACCCGTTGCCCACAGAGAGAGACCGCTCAATGTTTCGGACACATTCATCAATCTCATCAAAGTTCAGAGATTCCAGGAACTCCTGGGCTGCTCGACATGCTTCGTCCTCAAGCCGCCGGAGTTCCTCATCTCGAAGCTGCTGCAGCCTCTGTAATGAAGCCTCTGTCAAGGACAGCTCCTGCTGCTTCTTCACGCGCTGCAGGTCTTCAATTTCTTTTTCCAGGCGCAGGATTTCTTCCACCTGCCTGCTTTCTTTCTGCTTCTCCACCTCCTGCTTCAGCTCTGCCTCCTTCTGGGCTTTCTGAATGGCGGCCAGTTCCTGCTTCTTTCTTTCTTCTTCAGCCTGTATTCAAAATAAAATAAAATAAATCAAAATAAAGCCCCCCAGTACAAGATTCCTCTTTAAAATACATTTATTTCTTAAGCACAATGGTCCCACCATGCAGTTCATTTAAAAGTACCCTTACCCCTACATCAGAAAGAAAAGGAAAGAAAAAGAAAAATGAAAGCACAATTACATTCACTCACAGATACTGGAAAGCTCAAGTACATGCAGAAAGTTCAATCTTTGCCACAAACTAAATGAAGCATGAGGTGAAAGAAATTTCCATGCAAACAACTGTATCAAGTTTCCTTTGGCTTTATCTGCCAACTCCTGTAATAAGTTTAGTTTAAATGCCACAGATGCCTTTTATTTTTTTAATGGCTGGGTTGAAATACTCAAATAAACAGGATGGCTGAAAGAATATCATTTACCTGCTGGGCAAGACGTTCTGCTTCTTGCCTTTGTCTTTCTCTGTAAATGAGGGAAGAAAAGAAGTTAGTAAATCAAGCTCAACCTAAGCTCACCACATACCTTTGCTAGGACAACAGCTCAACTTACAGAGATCATCTGCCACATGGAAAAGACAGCCAAATATAAGCCCACCGAGGATGCGTTTGTGAATATGGAACTACCATGATAGCTATATGCATCTTTTAGCAAAAGAAGCAAAGGTTTCCAAAAATCACTTGATCAAGAATAGCCTGAAACAAAGGCTATTCAGAGCAAAACCCGATATGGCACAGACATGAGAGCGATGTAAACAGCACACTGCACCTTTCTTCCTCCTCTTTTCTTCTTTCCTCCTCTTGTCTCCGCTTCTCCTCCAGTCGCTCCCTGTAAACACGTCGAGCAAGCTGGCCTCGCCACTGCTTCTGAAGGATTACGGCTGCTTTCTTCAGGCACAGGAACTTTTTCCTGCCACAGAATGCTCTGTAGTTCTTCTGTATCACAACGACACAGCAGAGAACCTTTCTATACTGCTTTCTGGGAGGAAGAAAAAAAAAAAAAAGGCACATTTCTAAGGAAACAAGGAACTAATGAGCAGTTGTGACCTGCAAGAATAAGCCCATGGTAGTAAACCAATTTATTATTTCTAGCTCTGTGATTGCTTCCCCGTTCTTGTTCATGTTCTCCTCCCTAAGAGAGGAACGAGATTCTCCCATTGCTATGATAGTGCTGTCTGTGTCTTAATTAAGGAAATGCACATTACTTGTCTTACATGTTCTTATGCCCCTGAAAGGAGATGCTGAAAGGACAGCTCTGTGTGTGTGCACACATGCAGAGCAAGGATATACATAGACAGTCATCCCACACCTCTGAAAAGAAAGATCATGAGCAGCAGGATAGCTCTGTCATTAAAAAAGGAATATAGTTTTTAAGCAACATATTAGTCAGAATATAAGGACAGGACTAATATACACATGAAGAGAAATTACCTCATTATGCAAACAAGTTTCCTTAAATTGTCCTCAACTGATTTGTAGAAAAAGCAGAGAAATAAACAGATGGGATGAGCAATACATAATGCATGAAGTGAGGTAAGCAAGTGGAACATTAATCAGTTACCTAACATCATCGTTCTTTAAGACCCAAACTGATTAGTTTTATTTGCCTTCTCTTTTCCTACCATGACAAAGCAAAGATAAAGCTGAATCTCAGCTGCTAACCTGGGGCAGCCCCACTAGGTGCCATCCAGCTAGAGTTCCTACCATGGATCTAATGCCATGATACAATGGTATGGACACTGGCTGAATTCCAAACTTCCATACTGTCCTATTCATTATATTAAAATAATTCAAACTCCGTTTTGTTTTATTCATGGGTCTGGCAAACATACCAGCTGGTATTTTCACAAGTCACTTATAGGATTTGGATGCCCGGTCCCTAGGAAAAATTAAGAATTGTGCCAGAAGAATTTAACTCCATGATGCCCCAGCCGTTTATTCCAAAGCTTAATTACTAATATTCTCATCTAGTCACTTACCGGGCTGCATAACCTAAGATATGGGCTCGGATAATCATTGCTGCTTTGGTGACTTCCACCTCACGCTGTTTCTCCAGCTTGTGTTCCAAGGACTCCCGGAGAAACACCTAGACAAGAAAACTTCTGGCTTAATGACTTGCAGAAAGCATCATACACAAAGGACAGCCAGGGTGCTGCCGATGTCAGTCTGAGCAGCAGGCCTCAGCTTTGAATTCAGAGACAAACATACCATTTCCTCAACAGAAAAGAAAAACCCAAAATGTATTCCTCTGAAAAGAAAATACCTGCAGATGATCCCCTATATCTGGACTTCAGTGGGAAGAGCCTGATTACGGTAATTGAAAGTTTAATTAGGAGCAGGGTTTTTCCAAAAGCAGCTTAATTACTGGATTCATTAAACAGCCTTTCCCACCAAAGAGTAACACAGGCCAAAGAAGTTGTAGGACTTAGCATGAACCTCCTGATTTGAGAGGCAGAAATATCACCCCGATAATTTAGCCGTTTCACAGTAACATCAAGCTCCACAACCCCTTACAAGCCTCGCTGCTTCAAATGACACTCCTGTAAGCCTAGAGAAGTAAGCAGAAATGAGAGTGGTTTCATATTCAGGTTGACTCGACTGTCTTTTCCTGTCGTTGCACAGGGAGACAGCTGCCGGGGGCCAGACACCCCACCACAGCCGTCCGCCCTCCTGCAGACAGACCGCTCATCCCAGCACTAACCTGGATCATTCGCTCGGACTGCCTGCTGCCACTTAGAGGCAGCGTTAGCACATGGCACTGACATATATTGAGTTAACCTAGCTTATTTTGCCTTAAATAAGTGAAACTGCCTCTCCAGCCTAGCAGAGGCATGGGGGATGCAGCTCCTCTCTTCCACCTGGCTTGACGTCTGCTTCTTACTGCACGCTCATAAAGTGGTGACTTGTCTGCTGCCAGTGCTCCTTCCAGGTCTTCTTAACTTTTCTTTTTTGAAGGCTAAGTCTCCTAGTGTCCTGGTTTCAGCNTCAGCTACAGGTGGCAACAGCCTGGCATGCTGCTGGCTAAGACATGAGCAGCTGGAAATAGCCAGTTCAGTGACACTTTGATTATCTGGGATGAGAGCCAGGCTGCACAACACAACATGGCGATGAGGAAAGTGCATGGATAGTGTAGGCTCTGCTAAGGGAGAAGGGCTGCAAAGACATCTCAAAGCAGGAATGCTTCCTTGAAGAGTTTTGGTTTTTTTCTTGCTGTGAAAAAAAAGGGGAAAAAAAGTAAAAAAAGAATAAAGAAAAAAAGAAAAAAAGAAAAAAAGGAAAAAGGAAAAAGGAAAAAGAAAAAAGAAAGGAAAAAGGAAAAAGGAAAAAGGAAAAAGGAAAAAGGAAAAAGGAAAAAGGAAAAAGAAAAAAGAAAAAAGAAAAAAGAAAAAAGAAAAAAAAGAAAAAAGAAAAAAAGAAAAAAAGAAAAATACAGACTTTTGGGGGTGTTCAGGTAGAAAAAGGGTAGTTTCTCCTGCTGTGTTTAGGGGAAAACAAAGCCCATCATCAAAGCCAAAGCAGCAGCACTCCTGAGAAGAGGCATAGTTGTGAGTTTTGAATGTATCTAGAAAGGGACTACGTTTTACCATAAATTACCCAACACTAAGGAACATAAAAAGTGTCACAGAAAGTCCCAAAGTTCCAGTATCCGAGTTGCACTGGGCAGCTCTTTCTCTATAAAGCTTTGACTCATGGAAAAAGCCTTTTCTTTCACTCAGTGGGCAATCCTTCTTTGCACTATACATGCTGGCTTTAAAAACACACTGAAATTCTGCTTCAGAAAGGCATTCAGCTACTTCCTGAACAAAAATGGATGTTCAGCACATGTTAAGCACAGGCTAATGCCTTTTCCTGAGCAGGTGCATTGCAACTTGAGATGTAAAAAGACAAGAAAAATTCACACGGAAGCTCAATCATCGCAATGTTGTTATCACGCCTTTTAAACAACATGGGCAGGACAGTGCCCCATCCCATGTTCAGTCTGAAACCAATTCCCTCTTGTTCTCTTCTACAATAAGCTGTTTATTGAGACTCTTACAAATGTGCAGGCAGCTCCTGGGCGGGATGAGCCCAGGCCCCGGTAAGGGAAGTTAAAACAGAGCTCTGGCTCCTGACGAGGTCCTGATGAGCAGCTGGTTAAAACAATTTTGGGTTCTCACAAATGTATGTCCCTAAGATGCCAAAGCATGGTCTAAGGTCTGTGTATAACTATTGCTAATATACTACATCTGAAAGTATATTAGGAAGCGCAGCTTAGCTCTGTGCATGAACGTTATCACTGTATTATTTGTAAGCCATCGTCTACAAAAATGGGATGAAAGATGACTTCAATTGCCATCAGAATTTCAGATTCCATCTCTTATAATAACCGTAAAATGATTAAATCAACTTTCCCAAGAGCATCTCCGAGACTCTCTAAGTGTTCAGAGGAATGGAGCAAACCCTTCAAACAAGCTACATGAACACTGGCTAAAATTCCTCCCTCTGATTTCAGCCACTGAGCAGGCATCACTCAGGTGGGCTTACTAATGTAAGTGGAGCTCCCTGCGGAACGAAAGTGTTACCTCACATGCTTGATACTTTGAAAAATGGTAAAATCCACCTACTACCTTCTAAGTCCTGATCCTCACCAGCACCATCACTTGTAAGCAGTGGCAGAAAATTCAAGTGGACCCTTTCTCCATGAGTGAAATCGCCAGTCAGTGTCTAAGTGTCTTTGACAGCAAACTCCTCAGCACAACCATTAATTGTTGCTATAAGGGTTTCAAGAGCACTGACAGGCCTGCACAGCTTCTTTTAAGGCCCAAAGTAATTACTATTACAACTATCTCTCTGCAGCTGTGAAGTCTAAATCCTGTCCCTTCAGCTTTGTATAAGCAGCAGCCCCACAATATACGGAGTCAGTTCATTTTACCTTATTTTTTCCAAGCTGCCATTCAGTGCTTGTGTTGTCATACAGACGAAGTAGGACGGCACATTTCTCATTTAAATCTTCAGGCAGAGTTAAGTTTCTCATGAGGACTTTATACCTGGCAACCAAAAAGTATTTATTACTTCATTTAAGAGACAAATTCTATTTTTGCCATATGCTTTTTTTGTTATTAGATTTTCACTTTATTCCTCAACACAGGAACACTGATTTGGTACCCATGACTCACATCTGAAGTGCACAAGTCAGTGTGTTTACCTTTTATAAAAGTCTTGAAAGGGCCTCCGGACTGGGAAGCCAGCCCTCCGAATCCTGACTGTTTCCAACATCCCAGAATACCGCAGCTGGTTAAGCACCACTGTCTGATCAAACTGGTCTGGCATCTAAAACGAGCAGGTTGAAAACAAGGATTTTAATAGCAATGGTTAGAGATGTCAGGGGAAATAAACAAAGGTTAAATTATATGAATCTGAAATGCATAAAGGCTAAAAATTAGCTACACGATGTTTTAAAGGACATCAGCAGTACAGAACATGAAAATATTTCTACATGATGGAAATAAAAGGGTAATTACACAATGTTATTTCCATAGACACAGCATTTACAGCCATTTAATCCAATCAGCTATCTTTTTTCCATTTCTTGCATATTCGCAGGCCATTGCTGCGCAGAAGAAACAATGGGAAGAACAGGCAGCTAATAGGTCAACAGCTACAAGCTTGATTATTTTGATTCTTAAGCAACTGAATTTACAGTCCCTGTAGATGATTCCAAATGTTGAAAATACACAAACACCATTTCAGAAAAAACAAAACCAGGAGGTCAGAAAAGATTTAATTTTTAGTGTAGTGACACTTCATTTACTATGGAGAGGGATGGAAGTTCACCAATGCTACCTCAAATCTTAAATAAGCTCTATTTCAATGAATTTCTATTTGCTGCTATTCTGAACAGAAGAAATACTTTCATCTGTAAACAGGGAAAAAAAAAAACCAACCCTGCTTATCTGAAATAAGTTTCCCTTAGTTTGCATGCAGTTCTCTCAGCATCATTTTTCATTTAGAAAACAGATAATCCCAGCTACTCAGTCATGAAAACCTGTGAATACTGATCAGTACCTTCCTGCCCCGGGAGCCTTGGCAATCCTCTCATCCCATCTCAGAGCCCCCTGAGTCACCTGTGCTTTCACCGCGCTTTGAGGTAAACCAGCCACAGCCATGCAAAACTACTCAAGACAGCTGATAGCGAAGTTGTAGATGCCCCATCTCTGGAAACAATCAAGATAGCGCTAATCACTACCCTGCAAAACGCCGGCAACCCTGATACCAAAACACCACCACATGTAAATACACCGTTTAATTCACCAGCCCAAAAGTCCGTGGAGACATGCCAGTTGACCATCCTGCACAGTCATTTGCAGGGCTGGAGTACAGGGCTTAGCATTTTGCAAGAAGTTGTTTGGAAGGCGAGATGTCACAGATAGAGTCAATGCTTTATAGAAGATCTGAATCTCTTCAGCTGTCAGAAATGACAGCAAGATGAAGCCCTGAGCAACCGTAAATCAGAGGACTCTCTTGGTATTTATTAACTCACTTTAATCATGCCTCTTGTTCAACTTGGCAAATAAATGCTCCCCAAAATTTTAACTTCTCAAAAGTAATTTCAAAAAAGCACAGACTTAAAAGTGAATTAAAAATATCTACCCTAAATTTTTCCATCAGCACCTTTACGCACAAAACAAAACACTGTGTGCTGCCAGTGATAACTCAGGTTCGTTAATGAGGTAGATTCAAGAGTATTGATAGATCACCTTCTACCTCCTTCCTTTAAAAGGCAAAATGTCTAAACCAAAATGTTGCTTTTCTTCCTTTCATTCATTTCTTTTTTGGAGCAGAGGTGGGAGACTTCTCTCTAGGTGCAGCAGCCCTTCTGCACCGAGCTGTCACAGAGCCGCACGGGCAAACGCTTCCCCAGCACTCACCACCCCTCCGACAGCAAAAGATCTTCCAACCCCTTCCTTTGGTACTGGTGCTAAAATTCATATGGAAAAAACACCACAGCCTGGCCCTACCTACCTCTACAGTCGATAGCACTGAACAAAAATGAAAACAATTCGTGTTTTAAAAAGTGGCTGGTCACCATGGTGAGCCCTGCCCTGCCTGGGGTAATTAGCGCTGCGTGCCCGCGGGACCTGATCCAGCCTGAGCAGGTGGACAGGGGCTATGGAGAAATTCAAGCCTCTGCCAGCAGCTGCTTTTGCTCTTCCCTCTGAAACGGGTGCTTTGCATCCATCCCAGGGAGACTCAGGAGCTACACCCACTCTGTGCCACTCTGAACGTTGTTGCATGAATGGCTCTGTTACAAACGTGACTTAACATTTTATTTCCATACCTGCAAGTATAAAAAACTAATGTTCCAGAGGGAAGTGCCTTTGTGAATGATGCAACTCCCTCTTTTTTCCCCAATGATGTGCTTCATTTGGATTTTGCCACCGCTAATATAATACACCACAAGCAAAACCTTTGTATTTTACCGAACACACAGCATGAATGCTTATAATAAAGTATTGATACTGTCATGGCTGGTATTGCCAATAGTGTTTTCCATACGCGTGCACCCTGTGGCAGTCCGGTGTGTTAGGGAACTAGCCTTGCAAAGCTGCCCTTCGAACGTCCACGCGCACATCGGCTTGCCCCTTTCTGTGCAGGTGGCTGACGAAGCCGACAAGAAAAGGGGGGGAACGAATACAGATGCACACACAAATCCCAAAGAAACATACTCGTTTTTTGCCTTGTGTAACCCGAGGCTGACGCATGCCACAAGCGGACACAGGTCAATACATCTTTTTTCTTTGACACTACCCATGCTTTTAGTCCTTTCACCCCACCCACGCTCATTGGCTCAAAAGGTGACGTTCTTCACAAGACTTGCAAAAAACCCTGTTTTCGGTGCGCTGAGGTGGGGAGGCAGATGCCTGGATGGGAGTGGGGATATCCCAAAGCCAGGCAAAATTGGGACGTCTCTCTCACAAGGCGGCCTCTCAATTTGCAAGGGACCACCTCCTGCTTTGAAAGCCAGATGGCTGCTGCACCACCCAATCCTTTTATTGCCAGCCCCAGGCACTTAAAAAGTCAAAAGTCAGCCACACGGTTGGCTTGCAAGCCCATGTTACCTCCATCCTTGTTTTGAGTCACAGAGGAAGAAGCAACATTTTCACGACCTTTTCCCAGCAACCACAGAAGTTAGAAACAACCCTGCTCTGTCACCAGGAGCTGGGATTGTCACACAGTCATCTAACTTCAGAAGCCTCCATTTTAAAGAAAAGCATGAAACACTGCAAGAGATGTTAACACGGTATCACAGCAGGGCAACATAACGACCGTCGCAGTTTTAATTACCTAAGCATACTCCTTCACTTTACATTACTAGTAATTTTTTATTACTCACAGACATCATGAGGCTATCAAACTGGAGGGTCAAATCCTGCCCTGGCATATCACTGGAGTTACATCTGCAGCCAGTCTGGCTGCTTTGAGTAAACCGGGGGTGGTGGTAAGAGATGTGCTGGACGCCTATTTTACACTTTGAATACAGAGTACCAGAAGATACTCGCCGTCACCTGGGGGTTTTAGACTGAGCCATCGCGGCAACTCTCCAGTCCTCACCAGTGAGGAGAGCTGCAGCCAGTCGGAGAGACGGCTGAAATCCTAAACGCTAAAATGCATCCATGGTTTCCCACGCCTAATGAAAACAACCAGAAGAAGTAATAAATGCAGTCCTCTGCGCAACACCACAGCGTCCAGCACACCCACCTTATGACTCGGCAATACATTGCACCTCAGGTAGTTTTACTCTGTGGATGAAGAGGATTTCAGCCTCAATCGTATAACCGCTTGCAGACAGGGATAACCTTAAGTGTAACTTCCAGTCAGCAGGACTCCTCATACTCAAAAAAATCAATTGCACGTGCATTTATTGAACAAGAGTGCAAGTACTGTGTATACCCCGCTATTGAACCGCAGACACTTCTAAGACAGAGAATGACGACCATCTCCACTGGAATGATGCTCAGTGCAGCACTACGGAGTTGAACTTGCAATGGTATAAAACCTCCATGCAGAGGGTTACCTATGCAGCTGATGCTCAGTCTTGTATCTTTACTGGTGCTCCTTCAGACTTCCTGTGGTAAGCAAGCTAACTTTCAGATTTACACCAAAGTAACACAGGACAGGAGTCATCTCTGCGGTCTGCTAAATTTTTACCAGTGTTGCTGTAAAAACAGGACTTGTTTCACAAATGAACACTTGGGAAGAAATTGTATTCCGTAGGAGAATTTCAGACAGACAACAGAACCATAACTGATTTTAAAACAACATGTCTTCCAAAGTAAAAATTTGAATTGATAAACGTAAGACTCCTGCAAAGTAAGGTCAAATTTATAAAAGATAAGGCAACAGAAAAGGAAGTTAACTGATAGCTTCCAAAATTGTCTGAGATGCAATCAACTTCAAAGCAACTCAGTTTTCAATAGATGCTTCACTTTTATCAAGGAATGGTAGCATTAAACCACTCCAAGATGCAGTATCGCCAGACAACAGTTAGACTCACGTGGGTCACAGCCACATTAGGGCACGGAGCAGCACCAACATGAAATTAATAGCTACAAGTCAGATCTGTTCTACTTGATAAAGCTGTTTTTTGTGGTGCAGTCTTTCATAGCACAACTTGTAATTTATCATTTCCTGAATCCAGAAGTCTCCAATGAATTTGTGCCAGACGGCAATGAAGCCAAAAGGCTTTAATGCGACCTGGAGTCTCTGCTGGCGAGACTCTAGCTCCTTAAGCTGCTAAATGCTTGCTCTGATCTCTCGTGAGCCTCCTAAAGGGCAAAGCTTCGGCCCAAAATCACAATTAGGAGGAGCCATTAGGACAGACATCTAACACCTACGCGTAACTTTCATGATAAAATAGCTCCTTAGATGACAGTCTGACCGAGGCTCAAAAAACCACCACCCCTTTTGCCTGGACAGCACCCCTAGTGCAGACCCCAAGCATCCGAGTAACGCACACAGAGAACACAACATCTTTTTTCTGCACATCGTTTGCTCTGTTCAGACACGGAAGATACCCGGCTTCCCCCCACAGAAATCCTTCTTCCTCGCTGAACTACTGGTTGCCTCAGAAGAGTACGGGCACAATAATGGCAGATTACAGCCGCCTCACAGATTTTATGTAGGCAGGAGGAACTTCACAGAGAGATGGGGGGGAAGAAAGAAAGAAAAAGAAAAAAACCCAGTCCCTTGTTTCTAGATTTCTCTGTAAGAACTTGAATAGGACTATGTCAGCTTTGCTACTGTGTCTTAAAAGTGTCGATTTTCCCGGCTTAGGCAAGCATTTTGTGGAAGACAGGTACACAGAAAGAAAAGATGAAAAACAGGTAAGAGGATGTGAAAAAATATTTTTTTATTCAAAAACCAATAACTTTTCTCAATGTCTTAGTTTTTTAAATCTGTTCTTTTACTCCTAAAATGAAATCTTGGCAATTTTACTCTCGGAGAAAAGCAGCAGAAATTAAAAAGAGGTCAGACTTCCCCTGCTTTAGAGTGGGGTTTGGATTTGTTTTCAGATCCTAACATGTACTGATTATTTCTTCAGAAGTAGGGGGACTTACTAAACCAGATATTTCTGAAACAGTCCCCATGGTCTTCTGATCTCAGTTACCGGTTCCACAAGTCAAAACCAGAGCCTGGCTTTCCTCTCAGACAAATCTGAAAAGTGTGAATAAATTAACTTCTAATATAAAATCTAGCTGAAGTGATACGAAAATTTCTGCATGCCCATTGTTTGCATTTTTAAAAATCACATTGCTCTCAGCAATTCTTACCCATACATACTGCTCGGCAGCCTTTACTCACGCAGAGGATTCAAGCCAGTAACCTGAAAGAAGTGAAAGGGAAATGCCTGCACTTGCAATAAGAAAATGCACTGTAAAGCCAGGACAGGCAGGGTGAGGGCAACCTCCATGTCAAATCCAGAGACTTCAACTGCAGTGGCATGTTGGTCGCACTCTTACCTCCAACAAACCATTTCGCCCCCTGCTCTTCTAGCCATCACTTCTTCAGTTGCTTGCACTGTAAGCTTTGATGGCATTGGCTTATTCAACAGTTTCAACCTCAGAACTGCAGCGCTTCCAACACAAGGAGCATGAAAACCTGTGCACGTCCCGTCCAAGAACCTGGAGCTTCAAGTCCCATTGACTTAAGAGCACGCCTATTTCAAGGAAAGAAACCCTCTACAGTCTTCTCCAGCATGCAGCTAGCTATAACTGGAATGGGTTAAAACACAGACAAGTTTAATGCCTGCTTTGTTTTTGAAGACATTCCCTTACTGTCCCAGCATATTTGTGTCCACACAGACAAACTCCGTAAGAGTATAAGAGAATAAAAACAAAGAACATACCACAGCTAAAAAGTTTATTTGGTTTTTCTACTGTATGGCACTTGTAAGTCAAGGAATATCTGGATAAACCTGAAATAACAGTACGTGTTTGCATGTCCAAAGTTCTCCTGGCCTTTATCCACACACCCACCCGAAAAACCCATAAAAAGCCTTTAAAAATTACTAATACTATGCTAGAAAAAGAACATGGGTATACTGCAACAACACTTGTGCCTCAAAAAATTCTGCTGCAAACTCCAGGCCGGATTTCACTGCAAACTCAGTAATGGTATGCTGGCTCTTCTATACAGTCTCTACAGGTCTGAACGTGAAAATACTGCATTTACCAACAGCAAGCGTTTACACGATTAGCTGATCTTCTCTTCAACTCCGACTACTGCGTCTGACCTGCGTGACTCATCTTCCAGCCCCGAGTCCTTCAGATAAGAGACAGACTTCAGAATTAGCCATTCTCATGCCACAGGTTAGAGTTGCCCCTACTAAAAATAACACTGTACAGAAGGAACACTGTAATTTTAGAGTTTTTCCACTGCACCAAAACAGTCAAAGGAGGAGACTAAAAAAAACCAAAAACCAAATATGAAAGTGCTTTTGTATTTATATTCAGCCTATCATACAGCTTACTTTACAAGCAAGGACAACTCAAGGGTGTTTTTAAGACAACAAACTTGAAGCAGTACATTACCGCACTGACCATTCGCACTAGTGTTTAAAGATTTCAACTAGGTCAAGACACTGCTGAGTTAGGTCCATCTACAATGCTGCTGTAGTCGTATTTCAGGTCCTGCTTGTCTATATAACAAAGATAAGAGCTGGAACGACCCTCACTGTTGGAGAAAAGATGCTCAAATGATTCTGACCAGCTTGCTGCGATTTCATGCTTTCATCAACAATGATCAATACTCACAATCCTGGAGCTATTTAATCTACTTTTTGTTAGTCGTTGTCACTGTACTTTGCATTTTGGAGCAATCTTCTTCTTGTTTGGTTTGTATGGACTAAATGCTACCCCTGAGTAAACACACAACAGCCTCTTTGAGAACCTTCCTTTCTAAAGGTATTAAAGAATTTCTTCTAAAGGAAGACAGAATTTGTCTACCTCTCTCATATAAGCCCAGAGGAATGCTACCTCCTCAAAAAGACTGTAATTTCTTACACGCTGGTTAAAACTTCATGGAATAGGAATGGATTGTTAAAGGCACAGGCTTGAACGCCAGAGATATTTTAAGTTTTCTAAGTGCATGTTTAGAGCTATCTATGTGATTACCTAAATTTTCAGCTGAAGTGAGCCCTTGTTGCTTGAATACATTATTCAGGGAGTCCATTGAAATGCACAGCAAGTCTCACAGGCTGTTTGTCCCAGCACAGCAACTGCAGGACCAGCCATGTGAAACAGACAATTAAGAGCATTTGGGAAAAGAGGGATTTAAGGTTTGAAGCCACTCTGGCAGGGTCTCAGCGTACTGACAGAAGGTGCGACTCGCAGCATGGACTCCAGCTGGAACTTTTCATGGACCCTCCTTCTCCACCTGTGAGTAATCTGTTGCCGTTTCATCTGAGACCGTCCTCACTAAAGTCTCCAGTCCCTGCAGACTAAACCGCAATCTGGCCTCATTCTGCCCACATTGTGACGGGTCAGCAGGCTTCTCCTGAAGAAAATCAATCAAGCTGCCTGATAGCCACAAACATACCATGAAGAAACACACTGTGAGGTACTAATTGCAAGGACAGCTGTCCTTCCTTACTGACCCCATGTCAAGACAGCCAACGCCGATGTTACCACTGTTCATTAGAACAGTCAAGAAAACTGCACACGCTGCTCCATGTCTGCTGAGGCTGCATACAGACCAACTGCAGGTGGTGAAACCCTGACCCTCCACGTCAGCAATGACATCAAATAACTTACATGGACTGAGACCTCAGCCGCCTTTTTTTTTTTTTTTTTCAATTTTTCCACTGTACTTTCACTCCTCCACACCAGAATTTTCATCCACAGTTTACAAGTTTTTTGTTATTTGACAGTTCATTGGCAGGCTGGGCATATAAATCCATTTCTGTACTTAAAAGCAGTTAAATCATGTTTTAGGATGGTTCCTCTAACATGATCTCTTCAGATAATGGTGTTTAGTATCAAGCATTTATTCCTGAAAGACATGAAGGTTCATCAGGGGACAGAAAATTAGGATGAAAATACTTAAGAGAACCTGTTTAAGATGAATTTCATCTTGCATGGCCAAAGTCTGACGTAGCTGTAAAACCTTTTCTTGTAACAATCCGTGCAAGAACTTAATCCTGTGTATTTCTAATACCTAGTGTAGTGTTACTACAAGTAATCTCACACTTGAATATTTGAAACTCTCCACATAGCTAGTTCTCACCGAAATGCTAACACAGTACCACTTCAGCAGTACATCCTGAAATAGTATTGCAGATCACTTTGATCCACATTACCACAACTCCTTGCTTTCCCTGGTGACAGGAAACTGAGCAACCTTTTTTCAGACTGCAGCTCCATATGGGGGGAGACAGGGATATTGCCTCCTCTTCTCTACTGCAGGTAAGTAGAAAGGAGGCGGTGGAAGAAACCTCACTTTCAGCCACAAGAGCTCGCGATGCATGGGTGGAGGGAGCTAACATCACACTCCACAGAGGGACAAGAGACATCAGCTCGTGGAGCACAAGGAGAGCAGAAGAGGACTCTAAATCCAAATCTCACTGTATTCCCTGCTTCAGTCCTGGGCACCTGTCTGCTGCTTCTCTAGATCTGGTCACACCTTAATCCTTTAGGACTGCATGTCTGAATGCCATTTACGCCTTGGAACTCTTCTATTTTAGGGCTTTGCTTTAAAGAGAATACTAAAAATTCTCTGATGCTTCAGAAGTCAGTTTAGTGATTTGTGGGCTAACCTGTGCTCCTCACCTATGTGGCTGCTACTGAAAAGTTGTGTCCAATTTTGGAGCACAATAAAGGAGATGGCTACACTGGAAACCATTTAGATAAGAGCCATGAGAATAAGGATGTGAGTGAAAAAAAAAAGCAGTAAGGGACTTCAGTAAAAGCTTTGAGGAGCTCATCAGTGAGAAAGCTGAGAGGCCTTGACAGTAATCTGTGAGTAGCTATACCAAGAACATACATTCAACAATTTCTAATATACAGCAGATAAAGACATTAAGAGCATGAAAATCAAAGCAAGACATATCCAAGCCAGAAGACACACCTTTTTCTCACTGAGTATATTCGTTGGAAGAGCTTATCCATGGTGGTGGGACTGTCTAAAGCCACCAGACACTTTAAGGAAAACACGGGATGTCCTCCTCCTTCCAGCAGGCATTAATGGTTTCCTTACAGTTTGCCACGCAGTGGGTTAGACTAAAAAAATCTAACATGTCCCCTTTCAGCACTCCAGGTGTGGAAAGAAATACTACTTGTATTTGTTTGAAACTTAGTGCTGACTTCTGTAACCTTTGGTACTGGAACTCCCAAAGACCGACTCTGCACCAGAGAGAGGAACAAGACACACAGCTACTGGCCTGCAGCGCACGACGCAGTCCAGAACCACGCTTCCCACATGCAAGCTTCGCCTTGGCAGGAAGCAAGTTCATTACTTATGCAAGTATTTGGCGGTCCAGCAAGGGAAGTTTGGCTGAGGTTTTACTGTGGCTGACTGTGTGAAAAGATACAGGCCGCAGCACTATGGGACTAGCTTAGATTAAGTCATTACAAAGCCTTCACCCATTCACCACGAAATAATAATGGCCTCTTTCACATTATCAGCTCCAATTGTTAAAAATGGGAAAAGCCCTGCAACAATCATGAATCACACCTCTGCAAACTATAAGGTTTAAAATAATTAAAAAGGTTGAGTTGCCTTTAACTGATTTAAGTGGGGAGTGTACGTGTTTGTTGCATGGCCACAAGGGCCAGCAACTTCCTAGCTGAAAGTCAAAATCAGATTCAAGCAATGTTAAAAAGCCAGCACTCGATCGCCCCCCTTTTTCAATATTGAGGCCGCAAGCAGTTTCTCTTTCTCCAATGCATTTTGCCCCTGCACACGGTTCATTCCCTCAGTAGCCCGTAAAAGACGCCTACGAAGCACAAGGCTGACGTAACATGCAGACTTGCTGCTGGGTGCTTTCTCAAGCAAGGAAACGTTCCAGTGTGATTCCTATGCTGGAAAAAAAAAAAAAAAAACCCACAAAAAAACCAACATGGTTTTATAAAATTATCTCCTAAGGAGCCCTCTCTCCTCTCCTTCCCGTATCGAGCCTTTTGTTTGAAAGCCGTAAATGGGAAATCAGCCAGGCTTAAATCACAGCCAATATCTGATACGTGTGAACGAGGAACGCCACAAAAATATTCAGCGGAGCAGCTTTGGGTTGCTAGGACACTGGAGGTCGGGCAGCACTGAAAGGGCAGATTATTCCCACCCGGGTGCAGGCACAGGGCTCCATTCACGGCAGGGCTGCTGCCGCCAGGCTGCGGGCTGCAAGGGTGCCGCGGTCCGGCTCTCCCAGAGCACCCCTGCCGCCTGGCACCCCTGGGCACCCCGCGCTGACCCCTGCTAGAGCGGCCGGCACGTGGGCCCCTCTGCACCAAAAACGCCCCGTCGGGCTGCGCATGGTCCTTGCTGGTTTTTTTATCATTACTGAGGGCTTGCTTCAACCTGGGGGAGCCCAGCTGTGCTGCAGCAGATTTGCAGTAGGTGGTCTGCTTCAAGTTTTAAAAAGTATGAGGAAACCCGTAATGCTGCAGTTAAGATATTTTTTTAAGTCTAGAGAGGGGAAATTCAAGTTTATGGAAGGCGATGGGGATCCCCCGTGATCAGCACAGATGTCCACCTGGCTGACAGGAAGAGTTGCATGATGGCCCAGATAAACAACCCAGCTCAATTCCATGTAATCAGTGTGTCAATTACTCCTACATCTTCTGTCTCAGCACGTCTCAGATAGCGTCAGTCTAACTTTGGCATGTTTCTTAGAATTTGGTCCTTTGAGCTGCTGTTTTGGTATCCCTACACATTTTTACACTAAAAATTCAGGAGTTGCCTTGCAGATCTGCAACCAACTGGACAAGGGGGTACCAAGACTAGCGAAAGGTGTATGTGTGTGTGTTTGGAGGGAAGGGATAGGAAAGGAAGGTAGTAGTTTGTTCCTGTGTACATTCATTTCACAGAAAAAGACAACAAATATGTTCTCCTTGGACTGCTTTCTTATAACACACCAGTCCGGTCCCATCCTGTCCCATCCCCCCCATTAAGAGTTGGAAAGTCTCCTACTCAAGTTCTTTGATGTTTCCAAGAACCACATCAAAATCAAATTAGATATTTCTGATAATTCTGAAATTTTCATCCTAAACCAAGCAAAAGGCCCCTTTACTGATTTCTTTCTTCATATATTACATAAACACGAGATGGAAGAGCTCTGCAGATCACAGCTATTGGTGCTGCCACAGAGGCCACGCTGAAGGCACAGGTGAGTCAACATCATCTTGGCTAGAACAGCAGGTAGCTCCTGTGCTTCCTGCAAGCGTTGCTAATAATTGCGTTTGCTAGAGCAAAAAACATTGCAATTTCATTGCTATAGACTCTATGTTGGCAATCATTAACACTTGCAATGAAAGTCACCATACATCTTTCCCTTACAAAAAAAATCGCACAAACTACTTGTTTGTTCCAATTCATATACATCTGTGAAATAAGAGTTAACTGTAGAGTAAATTAACTTTGCTTTACTAGCATGGTGCAGAGTTACCCAAAATGGATGGCAGAAAACCTCCCTTAACACCAATGTGGTTATCAAACTAACTCTTAATTGATCGAGCTACACACACACATACACAGAAAGAAAAAATGAATTATAATAGATGGTAAAATTACATCACGACCTAACTAAGTTTAAAATTCAACCACCTTCTGAGTGATTTAATTGCAATGCCACTGTTCACGTCCACAAAGCCTGCAGAATTTACAGACAGGGATGCTGGTTAATGGCCCTTTGTTTCTCTAAGGCAAGTTCCATCTTTTCTTAGTTACATGAAGCACACAGTTGACTTGATCTATTTTTAAGATGATCCTTTAGAGAAAAGTTCTGCGCTTACTCATGGTTTTACAATCTGCTGTGTCACATTTAAGTGAGAATATGGCTCTTCCTGAGCAAGAAGTGGATTTTTTCTGTCCCTTTTCCGCGTTTTCTGATCATGGTGAAAACACACCGCTGAGACTCCACAATCAGTTAGATGCATTTTCACTGCTGACATAGCAGCACTATGTTCTCCTGGGACTGGCCAGCAGCACGGAACTCCATACCAGTGGAGCAACGGATATGACAAGTCTTCCCTCCTCCTCTGCGCAGAAGAGTCTCAACTTTAGGCTGGATACACAACTGTAAGGGAGCTGCACATACGCTTCACTCCTCTTCAAAGCTGCTTGAAAAGAGGGATCACGACTCCAGGTACTCTGTTATGTGCTGCCCAGCACACCCACAGCAGCCTATAACCAGTAATAACTTCAGCAAAGTGTTTAGATGTGTGCTTAGAGCTCACTGAGGCCAATGACGTATTTGTGTCCTTTAAGAATCTGGCTGATTTGAGATGCGCTAGGTTGTGCACGCCAGTGGTCACAGGGAAACAGCAATTTTGGATGGCTGAACAGCCATTTCTCCCCTGAGAAATTCCTAGGCTGGCTTAAATATACAAGAAAACACAACCCTTAATGTTTGAGTCAGAAAGAGACACTGAAGATAGAATCAGCCTTCCTAAACGTGACTTTGTTTGCTACATGAATTGTTTGCTTGTATTAAAAAATTCTGTGAAGCTAATTGAAGTGCTGAACCACTTTTAACAAAAATCATCACTTCTTTCTTTGAAAGACTACTTAATTAATGAGGCTGGACACTGTTTCTTTTTGGCTAAATACACACAAATGGTGTGGCTGGCAAGCTGCAGATGGACATACTCATCCTTTTCATGCTGTATCTGGGGCAGCCATTCATTCAAGAATGCTGGTATCGCAGAGGATTTGGCATTTATCTGGCTTTCTGAAAGTGGATGTCTTCTCTCAACCCATCTACTTTATCTCTGCTTGACTTAAAAGTTTTTGAGACCCTCAAAAGCCCCTACTTAGCACATATTTAATGTTTAAGATTTCTAGATCTACAGAGAGTAAGTTTCAAAAATGCCACAATGGATCTCATCGTGTAAACATAACAGCACCACGAGTTTGGTGAGAAAACTTGCCTTTTCTACATGGAACATTGCAGAATGGTCAGGTGTGTATGTGACGATCCAAGGTGGCAGCCAAAGCGAAAAAATTCCCAGTGCCCCAAATGATTTACATGAAGCAATGGGCTTCTTGGCTCACCAGCAGCTTCACAGACCGGAACAGAGTGTACGCTTACCCCGTGCTTGGGACTGAACAACAAAACTAATACTGCCCACAGAGCCTGAGGAGTTGTGGTACTACCACTTCCCCAGCAAAGCTCCCATGAGGGGCATCAGATGCCCAGCTCCCTACTGCCTGGACGGGGAACGCACATCAGGAACGTGGAGGAGACAAACCAACAGCAGCAACCTCAAACCCCATCATGCATCAGCCAAAAACTTCCTGCAGTTTAGACTGACTGTTGTCACACAGATACGACTCAGTTGATGTCCTGAAACATGGACTTTTACAGTTACGACATTCCACTTCATGCAACTGAAACCACGACCTTACTTCTGTAACTCTAATGACAGTGTTAGGAATGGACCTGCCTTGCTTCTTAGGCTTATAAACTGCCTAAAACCACCAGAAACAGTAAATTCCAAGTGTGAGTTAGACAACAAAGATAAGATGCTTTGATGCGCTTTCAGCAAGCATTTTCCGTTTAAAGTTTCATCTTACAAGGTGACTGCAGATTTCTGAAGTGTACTTAGTCCTTACAAATTCACCACAGTGAGGTTTTCCCCCATGAAGTCTTTGGTTCTTTGCTGCATCCTGCGAATGAACTTAAGAAAAGCCATACACACACACACACACACATATACATATTCACATAAACAGATACATACAGTTAAAGAGAAAAAATTTAGCAACTGACCCAAGCCTACTCTTAAATAACATTACCTTCTGCTCTTGACGTGGATTTTGTGTTCTGACAAAGATCTGTGAATAGTTGGGAGAGTACTACAACTTTCAGATAATTCCTATCAGTAATCTAGCTGTATTGGAAAAAAAAATCATTGTTGTTATGCTTCCATTTATGTTACAGGTTGTAAATAAATGTTTTTTAATAAGCCAACAAATAAGAAACAAACAAACAAACAAAATCTTACCTTTTTTGAAACTAAGCAGTTATAGCAAAAGAAATACTGAATACACATCATTGATGTTCCACAAAACAAAAATACCTACATTTTGACCTACCACCACTGACACCACTTGAGGTTTAAAAGGACACATCTTAACATCAGTGAGAGAAGAACAACTACAATTTATGAGAACCCCCTTTCCCAGTCCAAAAGGCACTTTATCAGATCGTTTCTCCTCCATCTAGATTTGCAAGGCAAATCTAGGGTTGCTCTTCTTGAGACTAGAATAAAACTCCCATAGACTTCAATGATGCAGGATCAAACCCATTCCCTTCATAACAGGTTCTCTCAAGCAATTTTATCCTAATTTTCTACCCTGTGGCTGAATTGTAATGTTTGCAGAGGCAAGCTCTTTAAGTGGGAAAGCAAGGAGCAAAATGCCGATCCCAGAAGCAAAGGCAATCAGTGGTGAAGAACAGAGCTATTTTACCTGCTGGGTTGGAGGGTTTATTTCATCAGGGGTGGAAAGGGGGAGCAGACACAGCAAACAAAGTCAAAATATACAGGTGTTATAATATACTTTCCATTACTACTGCAATTAATTTTTTTTCAGGCACATTCCATTTCCTGTATTTCTATGGCAAAAGAATTACTGTCTCAAATGTGCCCCATCAGGTTTCTCCAGTAAAACTACAAAATTAATATAGACTTCTGGTGCCACAGATATCTCGCTGGACTCCCCCCACCCCCCAACACACTTGTCCCCAGTGTTGCTTTCTTATCAAGTAATCAAAGCAAAACTACAGCCATGCCTTCTGCCTTAACAAACTGCAAGAATACTACAGTCCTAAACTTTACATAGCTGGTTTTCCTGAATATATGCCATGGATTGCTGAACAACAGAAGAGATCTTTTTCCAGAAAGCAGCCCATCACTACAACACAGGTCTTCCCCCCTCTGCACACAGAGCTCTGCTTCTGCCGACTTTTTCCCTGCTCTGTGAACAATCACTCCTTTAACTTTCAAACAGGGTGCAATTTATTAAAGCAGACCGCTTGGCAGCAAAGCTTTCCTGGCGTTTTAAAGTATTATTAGACCAGTAAATTTAGTTGTTTTTTCATACGCCTGATTTTGCGTGCATTTACCCTCTTTGAAAGAAAACACAAGCCCAGCAACATTTCCAGTACAGCTTGCTCAGCCAAACTCCAGGCACTTTCTTTTCTCTTTCTACAAGTCCACTGCAGCTCCAAGTATGCAAGATTAAAATTATTAAAAAACCTGCATGGATTAAACCCCTTACCTTTCAAGGCTTTTTCACCCTTCAGCGTTCGCCCATTGTGAAAAACTGAATCTTTAGCAGTTGCAGCTATGCACACACACACAGACACACACAGAACAGGGCTTTCTTCAGCTCACTGGTATTTCAAGTCTTTCATGTGATATCTTTGGCTGTACTTGCTTAATTCATTCCTGCTGCTACTCAAAGGAAGTCAAGCCTAGCGAGGGCTGGCTCTACAGCAATCGCTGTAGATATTCCTGACTAACAGGACACGAAGGCTAATCTTACCTTATAGGCATCAAGAATGTAAATATATTTCACAGCCAACAAATTCCTAAACCTTAAGAGATAAAATGCACAAAATGCCCTAAGACACAGTTCAGCAAGGGAGTTACGACCATTAAAGTTTTTGCTAGAGAACAATACTCTTGTACCCCAGCTATGCTTCTGGAGCTCCGAGGATGGCTATTTATCATGGACTGTGCATATTCCCTTGGAATAGTTACCATGAGAACACAGCAAACAGGATTTGAATGTAAATTGCCATCTAGAGATGTGGGGGATTTTTTTTTTTTTTTGTAGTTAAAAAAGAAAACTTCCAAAGCTTGATGAAGTACACACTTTTTCCATGCATACATTTGCATAACAATGCTTGCAATTCAAACACTTGGTGGAGCGCACAAGAAGGAAGAAAAGCCAAGTTCTTTGCTTAGTATTTATAAAAAGCAAGTACTTCAGACTTGGGATCAGTAGTTGCGGTTCCACAAATGCCCATCCATGTCACACAATCACATATGAAGGAATTCATAAAACACAAAAAATCCATCAGATGGCACAAAACACAGAATTATTGCACTGCCTGAGGTCAGCCAGAGGCAGTGAGATCCTGCGCTGCTGACAGATCAGTTGCTGCAGTAGTCAAAATTCTTCTCACTTCTAAATACTACACTGAACGACACAGCAAGTGTTGCACTTTAAAAATACCCCAGCCCCAGGCATTTAATTTTTTCCCTGAATTGTTCTGGTACTTTGCTGTGTGGGTCACCTCCTTCCCAAGTCCCTCCTGAAGCAGCATTTGCTCCCCA